>CAJNJA010065075.1:0-23020 GCA_905231915.1 Symbiodinium necroappetens
TACGCATGTATGTATGTATATGTATGTCTGTTTGTATGCATGTTTCTGTGCATGTGCGTCTGCGTGCCTGTGTATTTTTGTTTACTGGTGTTTTATGTGTGTACGTAAGCAGTTACATGTGTCTATTGATTGTATGCATGTATGCAGCATGCATGGAGTCATGTATGTGTGCATGTATCCAGGATTTCATGCATGTATTTATATGGTATGTGTGTATAACCGGACGGCCGAACAATGGTTTGTCCTGAATGAGCGTCCGAGACAACCGCAGTATATAGACGCCCACTAGTTTAAGCCAAAGCGACATTGTACATACACACATACATGACATGCATGCAGTAATTCATACATGTGTACATGGACACTCATTTGCAAACACACGCAAAACATACACAAGACATCACAAAACCATGCATGCATGAACACATGCATACAAGCAGGCACATTCGTAAAGGCATGCATGCATGGATGCATGCATACACATATAAAATCATATAAACAAGTCTGCGTACATACATACATGCATACATACATACGGAAGCTTACAGACATACATACACGACACACACACACACATATATATATATGTATGGGTATAGTATTTTTTGAGTGCCCCCCACTTCTGGTAGGGTTGCACCAAAGCACACTGGGAGCACTTAAACATGCTGATAGAACTGATATATATATATATAGAGCTTTATATGTAGATGTATATGTATGTGTGTGCACATGCCTTTTTTTGCGTGTGTGTATGTCTGTATGCTTCCGTCCGTATGTATGTATGTATGTATGCATGTATGTATGCGTAGACCCCGATGCAGTAAATATGTGTTTCTCGCCCTTGGCAGTTGGCTGAGCAGGATGTGCTGCTTCTGATACGCCAGGGCGTGGCGAACCAGGACAAGGCAGAGAGGGCATTTTCGGGGTTTACGGGTGGGCTTTTTGGGAATGGGATGGCTGTCGTGTGGTGCGTACGGGGCTTGTGGTTTCGCCAGCTGCTGTCGCAGTTTTGGCTTGCTCCAGTCGGCAGAAAGACTGCGCAACAGCAGCAGTGCAACCCCCTCTAGATCCATGATTGACACAGGCACCTCAAGCAAAGGGTCAGATAACGGCGACACGCAGGCAGCGGTGAAGACAGCGCTTCAGTATGCCACGCAGATGGGCACGCCCATCGAAGCCCCATGGCCTTGTTGTCGTCTTTGTTCTGGGTTTATGAAATTTTGGAGACCATTTGATTGTTGTGTTGCGTCTGTCTGTTGGAGTTTTTTCGACGTAGCTCACATAGCCACCGCTCAGGCTCCTATCCTGGACATGCTTCGGCAATGGCTGGGCGAGGTGGGCCCTAGCGAAATTCGTTCATGGATCAAGCTGTATCGGGCCTTGTACCTTGATCCCAATAGGCCTGAAGCTCGAAAGGCGGAGCCGGCAGAAGCAAAACACCGCAGGGAGAGTTTCCGGTGTTCAGGTTATCTCCAAATCTAACCGTCTTCAGCCGCGGGTACACTGTCGTCATCTGTAGTGACTGTAATGTATAGTCATAGCCCATTTCATAAGCCATTACTTGCCTTAGGTTCATTCATTGGTAGTTCAAGTGAGAATACTGGCCAGCATGAAATATTGCTGGAGCTGCCTTCAAACTCCGGGCCTTCGTAAGTCGTGTAGCCACGGAAACCTGGAGAAGCTGAAGGACACCTTCTCTTCAGTGATGGCCAAGTCTCCACCCACGCCGACTGTCGTCCCGGCGAAGGCCAAATTCAGATATTTAGAACCTACCGAGTCTATCGAGCTGTACGATTCACAGCTGAAGGGTTTTATGTTTCAGGCTGTTGGATGTAAGGCTTTGGCGTAATTATCATGGATGGGGAGGCGGCTGAGAAAGGCGAGATTTCGGCTCGTTACGGAGGCGTTTCAATCAAGCTTTGGTTTCGGCTTGCAGGGTGCTGTCCCGAATCTTGACGGCTTGTCTCCATTGCATGTTATCCTGTTACTGCAGTTCAAGCATCTTGTGCGATGTGCTGCCAGCTCTGAACATTTCTCGAGAATTTAAGATGTAGTGAAACGTTGAAGAACACTGCGGTAGGCGCGGTATGTTGTGCTCCTAGCTGTAGAAACCTCAAGATTGGGACGCAAGCGGCTGGGTTCCAGCCTCGTTCACACGCTGTCCGAGAAGAGTCGTGTGATTGTCGTGCATGAGTTTGGTCTCCAGTTCTTCAGTCTTTAAGCTGTGCGACAAAGGCCAGAATGAGCACAGGCCCAAAATCTGCAAGCATTGTAGCGAAAGTCTTTTTCATAAAGTTCAGAAGCACAAGAGCTTTGCATTGATTTTGCGATGAGTTCGGTGGACCCGGCAGGCACGAGACCGGAAAAGCCGGGTGCACCTGCTGTGCACTCGTTGCAGAGCCGGTATAGAACCTTATAATCCCTTCACCTAAGAACCTCAGAGATCACCATTGTTTCAAATTGGCATCCCCGAGGCTGGGGCTCCGGTGTCGGCACCGGAGCCGGTGGTCAAGGTGCGGACGCTAGGCCCTGTAGGCATCCAAGGTTTGGTTCCAAGGAATATCTCAAAGGCCGTGCTCTGTAGGTCTGTGGGTTATAGAGGGGCCTTGATAATAGTTAGAATAGGGTTGTGGGGTATACTATGATAGGTTTATGATGAGGAACCCTAAGGAATCAAATTTGTAATTATTTAGGCTTCTGTATTAGCTGACGTAATCATAGTCCATGAACCAGGGGATTAGGGGAGATTCCGCAAAATGTGCAGCCTCGCATGCCCTGAGTCGCGAGTGTCCAAACTAATCCCTTCCCCCTTATATTAGACCCCCTCCTTATGGAAACTCGGAAAGCGCACTTACCATTGGGGTTTTTAGTTTCTACTGTCACATTTCTGGGATTTTGCTCTCCCTGGTCTTGCTCTTACTCCTGCTCTGGCTCTTGCTCCTGCTGGCTTTTGCTCCCCCTCATGCTGCAACGATGCTCTCGTTCTGGCTCTTGCTCCTGTCTTGCTGTTGCTCCAGCTCTTGCTGCTGAACCCCCAAGGACGGGGGCGCCATTAAGAGCCTTGGCTGTCCCTGTACTCGTACCTTTTTCGAAGGCGAAGGCTGCAGTTGCGGTGCCTGCACAGCCACCCTTGGTCGTCATCCGCGAGGGCGTCGCCAAGCAGGAGACCCTGGCAGGGATCGAGCTTTAGGTAACACCAAAATACAGTACACGTGCTTTGCCTCTCCTTTCGTGCCCTTGCTGGGCAAGGCCCGTATGGCTCGGCAGAGAGAGAGAGAGAGAGAGAGAGAGAGAGAGAGCGCTCCTCCACCTCTTACCCTTGCGAATGAGGAAACCAAAAGCGCGATAGAACTGCTCTGCGAACCGCCCAGCATAGCTTGTGCGATCGAGTGCCGAAACCCTCAAGCCCCAGGCCTCTGGCGAGGCCTACTGTTGGCCGTGCACGCAGCATTGATTTATATATGCTGTCATATATATATGCATATATATATATATAATTCAAGTAAGTCGAACTTCGTCATCCTATATAGCATTGCGGACTCGGGATTGAAGACGATGGCTGTGACTGTTGGCCACGGAGTCTGAAGCTCGTACGGCTCTTTGAAAAAATTCCAGGCGCAGTTTTCTCCTGTTGGGAGATGTTGGGAGTATCCGGATGTCACCTGCCCCCTCTCCTCTGGAACCATTTTCGGTTTATGAGCGGAGAGTACACGGCGGCCTCTGCATGCTAGTGATGAGCCTGGAAATCTACTGTGAAAGATTCTACATCCTGCATCCAGTAAATCTTGCGAGCTCGCCAGGACAAGGGTCTGGTGCGCGCAGCCCTTCGCATGGCCGCATCTCACCTGTAGAGTGGTTAAGGTGTTGGGTTTGTGTTGCGGTCCCGCATCCCACGGCTTCAAAACAGAGGTGTAAGGGGCGTCTCATGGAGTTTGCAGCTGGTATGTGGGAAGAACGAGTGCAGGGCGTAGGGTTTGTGGTTTCTGTTACTTGGCTCGGCACCGGACCTCTCGAACCTTTAAACCCTGAGCAAGCGATCTGAGCTTGTTCGACAAGATTATGCGACCTGTTTGTGTGATCGCTTTCCTGGCGTGTCCGAGAGTGAGATTCGAAGCCCTAAACTGTCAACGCAGTTTTGCTTTCGGTATCTTGTGCAAAATGTAGCTTGCTTACACCTCATGACCGTCATTTGGTTCAAGTAACATGTGCGTATTGCATTCCGGTTGTCTTGCCTATAAATGTAGTTTACCAGCTGTAGGTCTCACCAAGGTGGAAGAAGTTCGCAATGGAATCAGCTCCCGTAATCTCGTATTGCATTCTGGCTGTCTTGCCTATAAACATGCTTTCCTTAATTTTCCTTAGAAGTAGCCCAGGTTGAGCAGGGCACGCAGATCGACAAGCCCGTCTTGGACATGCGACTTAGCAGCTCAGGGTGCAGGCTTGGCAGGTGGAGCAGAACCAGTTTTAGTGAGTTTTAGTGTTATACACCTCAAGTGAGTTTGAAAGTTTGACATAGTTTGACCATAGAGCAAGATTTGAGACCTATGGTTTTGGGGATGGCCACACATATGAGTGCTGCGGGTGTGACGTCCCTTTCTTTGGTGCTCGCACGCATCGGCCAGCAAGTCTAGAGCAGCAGGGGCGACTTCGCCTTACTAGGACTAGGATGGTGTTAAATCAATCATATAGTGTTAAATATATGACAAATAACATATAACATATAGTCTTTTTGTATACATGATAAGCTGATGTTTGTAATGCAGGTTAAAGACGGAAGGCACATGAGTCCTCCGAAGGATGAGACCTTCTCACTCCTTGGGACGCTGGGTTCACAAAAGTCTTTCTCGACTGACTGGACCGCAAGATTGGTGACAAACAGCACCGAGGCTTCGAAAGTGGTTGTCTGAGGAGGACGCTTGGCGAGGTCGTTATTGTACAGAATACAGTAGGGTTTAGGTTTATTGTAAACGTCTCTCGCCCAACTGAGGGAAACTCGCCATGTTGAACCAGTCTCCAATGCAGCCCCTGAGAAATTGAGTTTTGCCAATCTTTCGTGGACGGACCGCGTGTCTTGCTAAGCCTCGAGGATGACAATCTTCAGAGCCATGGAACTGGAAATGACCCGTATCACGTTTGGGACTGTTCACCGGAATGGAAATCATAACAGCCACATGCCAATCCGAGACCTGTCCACACCAGCACCAGACCCCGAAAGGTTCGTCATAGACATAAGGAACGTCGACATCTTCAAGAACATCAAGATTGTCTCCATCACCATCCATCATCTTTCAGAATCTTTCCATATCTTTACCGAATGCACAACCTGCTCGGCATCCTCCCCAAAAACGGGGCCGCGAACACGGCCGTCGTCATCATCATCATCACCACCACCATCATCATCATCATCATTATCTCCCACAACAGCAATGCGTTGCCATTGCCGTCGCCAGCATCAGCTTTCTGGCACCGTCGCCACTGCCATTCTCGATGTCATGCCACCTTCCTCATTGTGCACGATGTCCACAACCACTGTAATCATCGGCACTTTTATCATTCCATCTGCATTCACAGCATCAACGCCGCCATCACCAGTGATGTGCACATGTGGTACTTGGAGCGCTGCTAGAAAGTTTGTCCTGCGAGCTTCAACTCAAGATCCATGGAGGACGAGTCGCTGAACATCCTTGCAGCGAGAGCTGGGATGCCGATCCCCGAAGCCAAGGACCGGAAATGGGAGCCAGGGGTGTAGGATTTCAGGTCCGGGCACTCTTATCCTGTTCCGTTTGTGCAGACTTGAGGGCTAAAGTTCTGAACCGCACCTGAACCCATTCAATCTGCCAAGCATGAAGCCCAGAAGCAAGTTACGAACAAAGACACGTTTTGCACCGGCAATGTGCAGAATAATGAACGGGGACCCTAAAAGCACGAAGCCTTAACCGTATATAACACCCTAAACTCTGAACCCCTCCGGGTGTGAGCGCCGAAACACAGAGAGAGAGGTCGAGAGAACCTTATATACCACGCTCTGTGAGCTGACACCAGGCTTCGCAGGAAGCTCTCGCTGTGTCAACCGCTGCTTGGCTTCTTTGGAGGTGGAAATAGGTCGAAGTTCTGGGCCGCCTATGTAATCATAATAATTTATCATATGTATATTTATATTTATGTGCTCAGGGTTTAGGTAAGGTTTAGATTTAATTAGGCTGGGGAGGCCAAGTGCTGTAATATGCCAACTTGCGCTGTGTATGTGATTGTAGGATCAGCCATGTTTTGTTGCATTTTATTCTATACGGTGTCATGCTAGATTCTGCCATCTGCTACAGCATAGACCTACTCTGCACAGATCTGGAAACTGTGATATACATGCGTACATGCATACATACATGCATACACACATGCACACATACATACATACATACATACATACATACATACATACATACATACATACAGATTGTATGTTGTTCCACGATGCATGTTAAAACGTAACTTTCCCATTCTACGTGCTGAGAACCTTGCAAGGGTTGCACAGCAAGAAACTAGAGTGATCTACCAAGTACAATTTTCCAATACACTGACGCTAACAAGATCCGAACAGCGTCAATCTGTTGCTTCCATAGAAAGAATTATTGTAATCTGGATATTTTAGGTTTTCCGCATGTCCTAGGCAGTATAATGTTGCGGAAAGGTTTGTTCTGCAAGGCGGAGGGTATGTTAAAGGCCACAAATGAAATCGCTCCACTGTCGCCCATGGTGAAAGCCGGTGTAATCGTTGACAGAACATCGAAGCCTTTCCAGCCACCAAGCCAAAAACTCTAATCAGCAAGCCAAAGGGTTTAAGTTTAGGTAAAAGCCGCTGCTCCGGCACCCGTCCTTGTGGCGGCCCGCCCACCGGCACCTACCGCTGCGGCTGCCACGGCTGCGGCTGCCTGTCATGTCTGATGGGGCATGGTTTGTATTGAGGGATATCATACAGCCTTCTCAGGTCCAGCCACGAAATGCACTCATCCTTACTCTTGACGGCATAAAGTATACAGGGAGGAGAGAGTCTCGAAGATATTTGCAGTTTGTCTAGATGCTTCATCTAGTCAAAAGTTCTACTTCAATCTGACCGCAGGGTTCTTCTTAAGGGGCTCCTGAAACGATGGTTGCTAGGTAGACTCGTCATCCCATGAATCCTGATTTTGTGGAGCTGAGGCGCCACTACCTCCAGGCAGCTGCCATCTTGTGCTACAGGGAACCGCCGGGGCAGCGTTACGTTTGCTGCATATAAACATGGGGAAGACGGCTCTGTTATGACCCGAATGGAGATCTACAGAATACAGCATCCCCGAATTAAGCGCTTGCTCTTTGTAATTACTTCGCCCGGAATTGAAATCTTCTGGCAAGGAGTCGACATCCTGACAACAAGAAATCTCACACCCTGGGCTCATCACGTGACAGGCATCGTCCAACCACGCGAAGCAGCGCCGGCAGCATGCTTCAAAGAGGATGGGTTTAGGGATTAGGTTTTAGGGTTTAGGACGGTTTCATCTTTGGTTGACCTGATTCGGGGCGCCTTCGATGTGGCAATTTGCATGCTTCAAGGCATGACCCCGAGCGATGCGTGGCAGCATCGTGTCAAACGTTAGTCAGCCGAAGGTAGGGTGCGGGTTTTGTTCTATCGTCGAAACTTCGAGGGAGTCTGTCCTGCTTTTCATCGTTGGCCCACTAAAGGATCAAGCCATGAACCCACACAAGAAAAAGAACCATAAGCTCGGCGCTAAAATCCGAAGCCCTAAACCCCATACAGAAACCCTGAAACCGCCGAAACCCTTCAGAATATTGAGCTGTCCAAGGTAGTAACAGAGGCCGCACCGGCGCTCCGGGAGCAAACGCCAAAGGTCAGGGTTTGGGTTTGGGGCTTATAGGGGTTTGGACTTTAAGGCTTTATCAGTCTGTTTTTTTGTTTATCGTTATCTTGGGTTCAAGGCTCGGGGTTCGTGTGAGTTCGCTTCTTCTACCTTTCATCTGCTAACCCAAAACCCTAAGCCCAGATCCCCAAAGCCCCTGAGTTCGGCAGCTTCGGAAGCTCTTAGCTTTGCATGAAATCTCCTATAGAAACTGCATGGAGCAGAGTACGATACGATAAGCAGCTAAGCGGCATGAAGCCTTCGTCTAAGCCGAAAAAAGGCGTGTTCATTGAGGGTTTGTGGTCCAAGAAATTGGGGTTTCATGTCCATCCCGCGCGCGCGCCAGATTTCGGCTACACAGATCGGCCTTTGACGCAAGGGTGTGAAATTCGTAGAGGCCGAGTCGTGCAGCCATGGAGTTTCCGTGGGGCCTACCTGCCAATGCTGCGATTCAAGGGCTTCTTTGTTCTCTGATGTTCTTGATATTGCATGCGCTTCTGACAGCACGGGATGTTCGATCGTTTGCTTTGTGGTTGGCAGATCAATTCGCTGCGAAGCAACCGGATGCCTGCGATGGCAGACTGGCGACAGCCCTCGCGGAGACTCGAAAAGCCAACTGGCTCATGTTTTCGAGATGCGCCTCCTTTTTCACAGCTGGTGGTATGTCATACTGGATTCACACCTTCTACGTCCACAGCCATCCAACGCTGCCGGAAGGCATCGTCTTTGTCGCGGTCTCCTGCATGTACATGCTCTTCCTGGGCACCGCGACGCGAGCCGTGGATCTGACGGCAGAGCGAGTTCGAGCGTGTTGCTCCTTCTTCTACTGTGGCATGATGGTGTGCTTTTTGGCGGTACCCTTTGCGCAGGGTCTGCATCTCGATATTAACGTGATGCTAGTCCAGCTAACATCCTGCCGGTTTATCCTGTCAGCAGTCGCCACTGACACCAAACTGCCTCGAGGTTTGCATTGGAAACGCTCTTCTTTTTGTCTGCCCGATGGGGAGAGGGGTTCGAAGTAGAGTTTCTGAAGAGATGTCGCGCAGCCTCATTCCCAGCTCATGCGGTTGCCTTACAGGGACGGGCCCGGAAGCGCAAAGCCGCCATTATACACCCGACATCACCCGACACAGATCCTTAGAGCCGACGTGCGCTGCACATCTGTTGGAAATTCCGACTAGACCCATAGGCCCCTAAGTAGTTCCTTTTTGGGATTACCTTATAGGCTTCTAAATATGAACCATAAAAAGGAACTGCTTAGGGGCCTATGGGTAGAGAGCCTCATCTCGCGACTGAGCTCCGAACTGAAGGTCCGCACCTTGGCAGGTGCTGCTGACTGCTGGTCAGCTGCTTGCTTGCAACTGTCGGGTTCAGTTGACCAAATTGTGGCCGTGTACTTCCTCGAATATTGATGCCTTTCGCAGTTTTTCCTGCTCCTTGACGTAAGCATGGCCCGAGTAGTTGGTCGAACATAGAGCCGTGAAGCCGTTCACCACCTCAACAGCTGGCGTAATAAAGCTTCTTTCAACCAGACCGTATCAAACCCTAGAGTTTATAAAGCCTTCAAACCATCCTGAAGAGCTCTTTACAAAGCGAGTCAGCTTAGGCTGTGGGCTGGCTTCCTGGCCCCCAGCGGCCTGAACCATCCGGGTTTCCTGTCCAAATTGGCTTTCAGATTATGCTGGCTGTTTGTTTTTGTGTGTGTGTGTGTGTTTGGCTATGGTTGTAGTTGTTTGTAGTTTATATGTGCGCAGTCTCCAAATTGGGGTCTCTTAAAGGGTCTTTGTTATATCTGGTGCCGAGATGTTTTGTAAACCAAAAAAATCAATGGGGACCCTAATTTTGAAAACTTGCCCATGCGCACACTGCCAGTATGCATGCATGTATGTAGGCACGTATGTATGTAAGCGGTAGGTATGCATACTATACCTGATTATAACTGCATCGTTTTTTCAGTCTATGTCAGCACAGTGCGCACACACATGCTAATCGCTGGCGCCTTTAGCTGGCTTCCGGCAGAAAGGTTTGAGGAGCATGAATGATTTGAAGTAGTTCGAGGCTTCGTTTGACTGAGATATGTACTCATTTCGGCTTGCACTCCTGAGCTGCATCCAGACTCACAGGATAAGCTGGACCTCTTCTCGTGGGTTCCTGATCACATCCGGGCGGCTGACTTGCGAGAACTGCAACACTTCAGGGTTTTTGCTGAGTGCGAGAGAGAATCTAAATCTGTCAAGCTTGGATGTGGACCTCGTTACACAAAACCGTGCGCGCGCAAGGACCGTTCGAAAAACTTGGTTAAGGCCACTCTGCTGCTCAAGGCAAGAGCTGTTTCTCCGAAGCCGAGGTTTTTGCATCTTTCTGCAGCTCGTGTCTCTGGGCCTGACCATCGTTTTGTCCTGGATGCTGGAGACAGGTGTTCGTGCCACCCTTTGTGCCCAATTCCTCCACTCCGACGCCGAGTCTTTGATGTCAAGCTTCCGCAGAATGCTGCGTGGGGTTTGTGATGGAGAGGTGCTGCGCCTTGGCGTTAAAACATGAAATGTCATGTGTCGCAGAAAATGCTTTTGTTGACATGTTGTTGGATTCTCGATGCGACACCCATAACCACGACATTGACATCGTCAATTCTTGATAACTAGTTTTCAGGGTTGTCATGGTGTCGATACTGTTGATGGTGACGGCCCGGAGGATTGCGACGCCGACTGCACTTATGGTAATGCTCATAGCCATCGCCGCCCCTCATGACGATCGTGTTTTCACTGCGGCCAGCAACATCATCTTCTTCAGATGGGAGCGGTAATGGAAGTGACGATGATGGTGGGTTGGTGAAGATGCTGATGATATGTTTCATGACCGATACATGCATGAGAGTTGATGTTGCTGATGAAAGATTTCGTGGTGGTGGCGCGTGGCGACGATGATGGCGGTCGCTATTGGTGATGCGCTGACGATGTGGTCGCACCAGCAGTGCAGCCGTCGCTTCCAATCTCCAGGCGTCGAAGTCGTCTGCGGAATATGCCTTATGCTTGTGATTATATATATATATACATACATACACATACACACATACATATTTATTTGTTTATTTATGTAATTATTTATTTGTACTATAATCTATTTTACGGCGCGACATTATATTATAAGTTCCTGTCGTGACGTGACCAAGGCTTGACAGCAACCTCCGGGTTCACAGCGTCTCAGACTGTTTGAAGCAGCTTGGCCAAAGGCTGCAATGGCTTTCTGCTTCATAGTGCCCGACACATGTGACGATATGCTGCGACAACCGACTTTCGGATCACGCCCTGCTCGATAGCGTGCTACTGTGAGATACATACGGGCAAGGATTGCACATGCTTAGCCAGTTCGGAACCTTGGAAGTTGGTCTGGTCTACTCGACTCACAACTGGCATAAGGGCACAGCAGTGCAGTTACAGTACCGTTGAGCAGCAAGGTGTGCAGCACTGACGTTTCCAAGTATCAGACTTGTCGTTTGTACAAAACGCTCACGCATACCCATCGCCCTCTCCGTTTGTCCTGTCATCGGCTAGTAAACGCAACCACTCAACGCCGCTGCACACCTGCAAAATCAACACAATTGTTGGAATGCCAGTGCAGCAGTCTTTCCTTTCGGTGACATTATCCAAGAGCCAAACCGATGCCTCCCCACAAGCGCTTCGGATCAGGGTTTGCAAGATTGCTTGTTGAGCTAAACCCCAAAGCCTAAATCCGAATCCAAACCCGTCAGAGCTGGCACCCAAACCTACCAGTCCACTTGGGAGTTTCCGAAAATAAGGGGTACCTTGTTTTGGGGTCCTTATAATAAGGATCCAGGGTACCATATCAGGGTCCGCTATTTTCGGAAACCCCCACTTGTCGGTAAGGGCAGCCAACTGTGTTACCGAGGCACCTGCTCATGACATCTACGAACCTTCACGGCAAGCCCTTTACCCAGGCATACGGGACACATTGAGAGTTTTCATGTTCTTGGTTTATATTGGCAGTTGGGGTTGGGCACAGCTCGAATCATCAGGTTTTTCCAGGTGGAGCAGCAGCTACCGCAGCGAATGACCGCCCCAGGTTAAATCTTGGCACTTTCTCCCAGTTTTCTGCAAAGAGGAGCCCGGAAGCTTCGTACATACCGTAAGCCCTATAAACCCGCAGAGCATCCAGTTTGTTCGAGCTGGAAAACACATTTTCCACTGTAAGGCGATCACATATAAATAAGTAAATAAACAGATATGTATATATACATATACATATATACATACATATATATATATGTATATACATATGTGCATATGTATACATGTTATATATATATACATATGTATATGTATATGTATATGTATATGTATATGTATATGTATATGTATATATATATATATGGTGCTTCCCCGGAAACCCCGCGCCTCAGATTTACAGAAGTGCACATTTGAAGCTTCGCAGATTCGCAGTTCGCAGATCAGACAGGTGCCAGATCATAGGGTCTGTAGAATCTGTGAATCTACGAATCTGCGATTCTTCGCAAAAAATACGCAGATTTGCAGATTGGAAGATCAGACCAGAGGGTCTCTGTAATCTGCTTTGATTGCGAAGAGTCAGGTTGGCAGATCGGGACGATGCCATGCAGATCAGAATGTCTATGTATTTTATCCGCGAATCTGCGAAATCACAGATTCGCAGACTGCTGTAACGTTTAAACCCGCGAATCTGTGCGAACCCGTGAAACATCATGCATGACATGCAGATTTTCGTTTTTGCTCAAACACAAAGCTCAACAATCAGCGCATATAGGAATCTGCTCATGCCAGAGCAGGGAATGTGTTATGATTTATGATTGTTTGAGTAAAGATCCTTTTCCCCTCCTGCGGAAAACAACTCAGAATAGTGTCATTCAAAAAGTTCGCTTCTGTAAATGCCTGTTTTGGTTGCTTCACTCATGTGGTATATCAACTTCCGCGCTTGAAATACTAAACCGATGCCACAGTTTAGAGTGTTCTGCTTATCTTCATGTTCATCCGTCAGTAGTGAGGTAGCAAAATAGGCTTCTCATCAATCCAACTCATGTGGGGACCCACTACCGGACCCACTACCAATGGCAAAGTAGGGTCTTTAATTTGCATACGGGTCTATCTACATGCATGTCTCTTCAATCTTATGTTATTTTATGTTTATAAGTCAGGACAGGGTCATCGTCACGTACACAGCGCGCGATCTGAATGACGACCCATATCCTCGCATTCTACATGTGGGCGACATGTCTTAGATGGGCTCTCAGCGAGTCTTTGCTGCGGCAGCAGCAGTGGCGGTGGTTGGGCTGTGGCGCCCTCTGCATTTGGGTCTTCGCTCGCTCTCACATGCCTGTCAGTCTGTACAATACTTCAAGCCTGCACCGAAGCCAAGTCAATCCATGGTTCAACACCGAGAAAGTTGTTTCTGGCATTTTCTGGCAATAGTTTGCTACAACTTAGTTCGGGCCACGTGACAGCTGCAATGAGCAGGTCTTCGACCCAGCAGATTTGAAGCGCTTCAAGGACTTCTTTGTTCAAAGAAGAGAGTGAAGCTTGGTTTGACCCAAGATGCCGATACAGCTGCAACCCCCAGGGGGACAGTAATCACAGCAACATAGTATTGGTCTCCGGGTTGAGTTTCCCAGCCACATGTCTCGAGATTGTAAGTCCCACGGAATTCGGGCAAGATCAGCGAAGATTAACAAGTGCGAAGCTTGCGAGGACTTTGTCACCGAAGGATCGCCGGAGGACCGCGGTATACTAGCTGGACTAGGCATGCGTTGCAAAGACCATGAGTTTCTCGGTGTTCCTAGCATGTTATACCGGTGAAAATATGATCGGAGATTTGCGAGTCAGGCTTTATGCTGCATCGGAATGCATTGGGTTCCTGCCTGTCCTTGCAGTTATCGAAAGACTCATCCGTAAACCGCGACAGCTCCTGCATTTTTTCAGGACCCGCCATCAGCAGGGAGTGTGCCTTCGTCTTTGCGCGTCTCCTTGGTGGGTGCCGTAAGCACCCGCGTTCCCGTGGAGTTGTACCACGTATCGATTTCCAAGTTCCTTGCCTTATTAGAGAGGGGACATGGGTTCCGAGCTGCGAATTTCTTGTTGGCTGCAGCACAGGGCCCGTGGTGTTCTGAGTTTCTTGCAGACTCTCAGCACTTCAACTGAGGCTCTATGGGTCTCACGATCCTTATCACCTCATCGCTTGGAAGGCAACTCGCTCGGCACTAGAGTTGGCAAGGCGATCATCGGAACCACAGCTTGCCACTGCGCGTTTGCGCTCAGCATGCCGAAACCCAAAGGCCTGTTCTGCCTATTCTCTCATCTCGGTGCCTATAATAGAGCGCCCTAAATAAAGAAATACGAATACTATGTTGGGGGGGGTTCCGGTTTCCTTGTTATAATTATACCATGATATACCCCCCCCCCCCCCCAAACCGTATTCTAATCATTAAGGCCCGGATATTATGTGCAGCCGAGGAAGATGCCGAGAGCCGCGAGCAGCCCGTGCAAGTGCCACAGGCACGGACTCTCAGGGGTTTAGGGTTTAGGCTTTGTCACGTGCTTGCATTCAAGGTCGAGTGATTTTCAGGGCCCCCTAACACCCTAC
Source organism: Symbiodinium necroappetens (assembly GCA_905231915.1). Lineage (NCBI taxonomy): Eukaryota > Dinophyceae > Suessiales > Symbiodiniaceae > Symbiodinium > Symbiodinium necroappetens. The sequence continues at coordinate 14,517 of CAJNJA010065075.1, forward strand.
AAACTCTATATAAACCCTAACCCCTGAACATGCGGAGGTTCTTCTGCCGGGGCCCGGACCAACAGAAGCCCCCTCTTTCGTAGCAGCGCTGCAAGCCCTCCGGTTATCCTTGACTAGGCTTTTCATACCGTCTGAGCATTAGCCATTTTGTCAGGGGCAACAGAAGATCTCAAGATTCAGGGACAAGTTGTTTCCCAGGTGTTGGCGTCTTTAACAGTACAACGCGAGCTTCTGGTGTTGGTGTTGGCCTTGTTCGCTCAGAGGACTCAAAAGCCTGCCGTCGCATCCCATCACCGGAGCCATCTGGGCGCTTGATAAACTCTGGAAAGTAGACCAGGACACACGAATCACCTGCTGATTTACAAAGTTCCAACATTTCCCACATTTCCCTTCTGCCCCTGTATAGAGGGTTGCATACGCCCAGTCGCTGCAGGAAGTGGCTTGTCCATCGACGACACTCCGCCAGCTCACTCGGCAGGCAGCTGCGCACGAGGCAGGTCTGTAACGGTTTGAGGTAGACCACGTGCATCACACACCGCATGTCGTAAAGGCTGGGAATCTACTGTTCGTGGTCATCGGTAAATCTAATCATGAATAGGTGAGCGGACCATCCGCGATCTCACCCGCGGAGCCTGAGCAAAAGGCCTCAGTACAATCGGGAACCGAAGCATCGGCCGAGTCAAAACGCAATCAGTCAGTCAACCAGTCAGGCAAGCAAGCAAGCAAGCAAGCACATGTTCAAGCCTATCCACGTCCATTCAAGCCACACTAAGTCAGGTGCAACTACTCGCGTCCAATCCATCCATCAATCGGTCAGCCAAGTAAGCATCGGACCATTCAGTAGATAGGAGGTTTAGATAGAAGGATAGATAGGTAGATAGATAGGTAGGTAGATACACAGATAGATAGTTAGATAGATAGACAGATAGATAGGTTGGTAGATCTATAGATAGGTGGATAGATGGACATCCACGAAAATGTCCTTGCATCTGCCCAACTTAGCAAAGGCAAACCGCAACACAAAGTAGCTTGTCCTTTGCACATTCTGCTTTCAGGCTAGTCCTCCGTGTGGGGCGCTGGCAGAGATATTCTCGCAGATGGCAGATGTGAGTCTCTGGGCAAGCTTCATTTCTGGGTTTAGGGTTGGCTGTAGGGCTGTATAGGGTTTAGGGTATAGCGGGTGATGAAAACGCTTGGAACAGATTCAGAGACGCCCTCGAACTAGCGATACACCGTGCCCGCAGCCGTAGATAGATATGGATATCAATATACCCGCGGCAATGCATGTTGAAATACACCGTGATACTCGTTCCTGGCTTTCCGGTGCAGAACGTCCTCGAATCCTACACCGTAGTCTCGAAATATCTAAGCAGAAAAACTGTTGAAGGCTTTCAACAGAATGGACTAAACGGAACGAAGACCTCAGGAAGAGATAGGCTGGTCACTGTTGGCAGAAAATGTTGGAATTGAATAGCGGAAGCATGTCGAAGTCTTGTGCCCACGAAGTTGGGTTGAACGGTACTTCACGCGCACTTGTATATGACAGTCTCAGGCAGTGGCCTGTGCCGTGTAGTTAGTCAGTGTATTCCTGGTGAGCCGCCTCGGAATTCAAGGTTTGCTCGTCGACACCGCGACCGCTCACTACAGCACTCCACAAGTGAACTTACGATTTCCTGGCCGGTTCTACAGCCCACAAACGCATGTCCCGCACCTTCGCTCGATGGTTCTTCCGACCGAGTGGCCGACGATCCAGCACGAACTGGCGCGCTATGCGCAGGACCAGCAGGAAACCTACGCCATTCAGCCGCGCCCGCTTCCGGCCCTGCGGTGTCGGACGGGCCACGCGTCCTCCAGGTACCGTGTGGCCCAGAAGGCTGGCCAGATATAATGTAAGCATACTATAATAATGATAGAATATAAAAGACCATACTTCAGTTTAGTATTCTATATTCTAGAATACGCAATTCTACACTACGCTGCACTGTAACATGCCTGTTTAGGAAACTGCCAAGAATCAAGCAGGTTTTGCGTCCTTGAAAGTGCAAACCAGGTGGAGATCTCAGCCCATCGTTCCACGAAGGTGTGGATTCGTTTGGGCAACTTCTCGGAGCGGAGCGCAAGCCAAGAACGTCGAGTTGATAGCCAGCGGATTGTGCGGAAGCCTCGATGTGAATGAAACCCGCCTGTGCCGGGGTGTTCTCGTTGGAGTGCACTTTTTTACATGACCTGGAAGGTTGGGCCTCTAGAGAAGTTAGAGCGCAGGATAGCGCGAATTAAACAAATTGCTAACTTAATTGACGTCGGCAGTTTCACTTGTATGTTCTATGCATTTATGTCCTCACGCCCTTGTGCCGGTTTTGTATTCCGGGGTACGGCGGTCGAGAGCGACCTCGGCTTGGCTGTACAAAACAAATATTAATTAAATAAACAAACAAATAAATAAATATATATATACACATAAAGCTATGTGCTTAACGACACGGTCTGGCTTTAACCTTGCATGTTCAGAAGTATAGCAGGACCACTGGTAAGCATGCGCTTGGAGAACGGGCTTCAGTTCCGAGGGCACGTAGACTGCGAGTAGCACTCAAGATTGCCACTTGAAAGCCGGGGCCGCGACTGTCCTCCCCTAAACCCTACGAAGTCAAAGGTGCATTGCATTCAAAAAACCCCTAAACCGAAGGTGCCATGGACCGCGGCAGAATAGACCCCAAAGTCGACACCCTAAAACCCCAAACCGTAAACAGTGGACGACCGACGATCCCGTTTCCCAACTCTTGGCACTGCCAAAGCAACACAAAGCAACCTCGCTTCTGGGCATTGAGCCCTGCCTTGCGAGAGGGGAAGACAACCCTGGGAAAAAAAAGCCTCTTCGGCCCTAAACCCCAAGGGGTTTCACCTCAACCGACCAGGCACCCAAAAACCTTAGCCCTAAACCACCCTAAGCCCTAAACCGAAGCCCTAAGCCCTAAACCGCTGCTTCCGGAGATCCGGGGCCTCCAAGTTCTTGGGAACTTGAAGTCCCAAATCCGCCCCGACACACCTGCTTGGTCATTTCCTCCCCATTCCCCTTTCTAGCAGGGCTTCCATGCCCTAACAAGCAAATATATACTAGAAGCTTAAGATACTACAATAGTGGTACAATAGACTACAGTACAAAGAACTATAGTTTGATACTCTACGTCTACACCATATTATAATGCGCCTGTTCCTGCAAACTCCGCACCTGGCCACATTTCCTCGGTTCCCGCGTAGTCACCTCGCTTTCATTCTGAAGCCGAAGGGCCTGGTGCAAAAATAGTACATTATGCTACTGCTATAGTGATTTACCCTATAGTATGTTGTGGTATATTGTAGTATATTGTAGTATGTTATAGTATAGTATATTAGTTAGTATAGTATATTTTAGTATATTTAGCGTATATTATAGTATATTATGTTTTATTATAGTGTATCATGTTAGGGCATTCCTCACAGATGCTCAGCACATGCGTGGTTGCTCAGAGTGGTCACATCGACCACTTGTCCACGATCCGCCTGCCGAAGTTCCCACGATATCTTACGTTCTTATCTCATCATCATCATCATCATTATCATCGTCATGTCCGAAGTGTTTACCTTCACGCCGAGTTAACTGTTGAACCGATGGCTTAAACGTTTAGAGTCGGAGTCTAATCCCATCGGCCGAGTTGAGATAGATAGAGGGGGAATCGATAGAACCATATAATAAGGAGAAACGGTAAACCATGACATAATACAATATACTACAATTTACTGTAATATACTACATCTTTTATTTGCTACAACATACCATAATTAATATATCTTTATGACATACTTTACTGCAATATGCTACAGTATCACGCAACCTGCTGAACCTGAAAGTCATTCACTCGAGGAGTCCGGAAATGTCGTTTTTTTTTGCCTTCTTGGCACGAAGGGAGAGCTCGGAAGCTTTTTGTTTGGGGATGCTAGTGTGAGTGTCAGGGTGTTGCGTGGGCCGTATCATGCGGGAGCACTGTTCACTGGAAAACTCACCCGAACATAAGCCTAATAGACTGTAGGTCCCTGATAGATGATACAGTCCCTACATGAACCCGCACAAGGAGCCCACCCAACTCCAAACCCAAACGCAGAGCTGGCGAGCTTTCCGGGTCCCCGACATCCTGGGATGAAGAGGCATCCTACAGGTGGGGTCCCGCTATGAGATCCTCAAGACCGTAGAGCCCTCTCCTTTCAAACATGTCATGAGACTTGAGTTGAGGCTCTTCCCTCGTCACAGGCTTTCTACTCCAGAGGGAACTGCGGTCTAGGGGTATACTTTCCGTGTCGATGAGTTGTTGTTTAAACACGGCTGCTTGTTTTGGCGGCTTCCCAAACCGGTATGTGAGATGCAGCCTGCGGGATGGTCCCGCTGTGGCTAAGAGCCCTAATGCCCCTATCCCGCTTTCCACCGCGGCTGCAGCTCCCCTATACCGACTACCCAAAACCACTGTAGGGTGTCTGGATATGTCTGGATGCCGGTAGATTTGCAGTGTATCAAGTTCATCGCGTAGTGTCCAGTTCGGCTCAGAATCCTGAGCCAATCCAAGCTTGCGCAAAGATGTGCGAAGACCTTTTTTCCTTCGTGTGCTTCTGGGTTCCTATTCTTATTGTATATATATATACACACATACACATATTATATGTCTATACACGCACACATAGACAACAACCACCCAAAACGTACAAAATCTTCCCGGTTGGCTACAACATAACCCGGATTCAAAATTCTGCAGTCAGCAGCTGCTGGTCTCTTCTTTCCAGTCCGTGAGCAATTGGCCTCACGAGTCAATGTGGAGACGGCTGATGACCGGGCTTACACATGTGTCACACCTGCGACAGCACTGACCGGAGCTACCGTCGGTGTCAGCAAGAAATCGATTCCAACGTAAAGTCTTCACTGTGCTGTGTTGATGACAATTCCGATGGTGGAGAAGGGAAGAACCAAACAGCCAGTTCATTCGGTGCAACCTGCCCGTTTATCCGCGCGTGAAGTCTGCTGGGCGGTTAGTGGCTGTTTGCGCAGCTGCTGCCAGAACAGATTCTCAGCTCGCGCTTCGCCGCGGTTGCCACGACAAGCCCGGCTGCAATGATCAATCTTGAGTCCAGAAGTGCGGATGATGATGTTCCGTTTTCGACCGCTCAGTTTTGACTTCCAGTCGAGGCACTGAGGACTCTCTGGTGCAGCTTCGTGGCTTCGTGTCTTTCAAAGGAATGTTGCCATTGATCTTCTAAGAAAAGTCAGTTTGCTGCTCATTGTTGTGCCCAGCCTCATTGCAGAGCGGTCCATCGCATGTGCCATCATGTGCCAATGTGCTTTCCACGGGCATGCTTTTTACATGCATTCTTATGCATCCTCTCATCATCTTTGAGATTTCCATCGTCATTGTCTCTGGTCGTATGGTCCTCGTGTAGGTACTTGCATCCACGCTGTCATAACTCGTATTTGTGGGGATGATTCCATGCATACATCCGTCCTTGCTACGACTACGAGTGCGCGACGAGGTGCATGCAATCATTCCAAGAGGCAGACAGACAGATAGACACACACACGCACACTGCGCCTCCCTGACGAGACTTGCGCTCATTAAATGTTACCGTTTTCGTTCTGAAGGATCTGTGTGCCCAGTGATTGGAAGCCCGAGTCCAAGTTTTTAAGGATCTACTACACCCCAAGCGCGAATACTTAGAAGCCGGTAGCGGCTGTGATATCACACAATAGTAGCATTGCAGGAACAGAGAGGAATCATGGGCAAACTCATGGTGTGGCGAGGCGACACCCGCCGAGAAGCGGCCGCCCCCACAGCCGGTGATTCAGCGAGGCCTGGATTCAAAGAGATCTCCGACCGTCTCGGTTCGAGTTTGCGAGAGGCGGCGGACATACAGCATGTACCAAGGAGAGCTTTTTGAGGACAGCTTTTTAAGGACAGCACGCCACATTTTGTAAAATGACTTTGGATGTTGCCAGACTCTGAAGTGCACAGACCGCATGTAGTATGTTGCTATGTGAATTAATGCGCAGTATTTTGGCCGTTTCGAGAGATGTTGTGTTTCACGGTGCTGTATAATCATGTTACCGAGTCTTGCGAGTGCAGTGTAGGATCATTGCGGTATACTGCCATCCAAAGTGCATGTACGACCTCGTATTCAGCTGGAATTCAAGACTCAGAAAGCAACATGGCACCAAGAATAACAATGATAATAGCTGTGGGAGTGACCCTGATAACTGCTATTGACGGTGAGCATAACAATGGAAAAATGCAGCTCACCATCAAGAAGGTGGTTAAATCCATATAGCACAGAACCCACTTGAAAACTAGTAGCAGAATAATCAGAACAACAAAAGAGCTGCGACCGACCAAAGACCGAATCGGCAGCGTGAACAGTTGCACCCGTTACTGCAAAAGCCCAGAATAACATCAGCAGCAGACATGAAGATCATGAGCCGCAGTCCGGTAGGAGTAGCAACCCAAATATAAGGTTCTGCCAGTGGTGGTGATTGTAGTCGTATGCGTAGAGGCAGCAGCAGCAGCAGCAGCAGCAGCTGCTGCTGCTGCTGCTGCTGCTGCCACCACCACAACGACAACAACAACAGCGATAATATCCACAACAACCACAACAACGACGACGACTGCTACTACTGTTGCTGCTGCTCCAGCTACTACCGCTGCTACTGCTACTGCTGCTACTCTGCTGCTGCTCCAGCTGCTGTCAAGAAGTGCGAGATTGTCAGAACAACAACACTACCAGATCAGCATGCGATGGTTGAGAGGGACATGACATAGCATTTCTTCGCCCGGCTTGTCCAGGCTCAAAGCACTACACTAAACCGAACACCGGACAGGCCCTGAAGTCTGAAGCCCTGTAGCCCGGTTCACGCTCTAAGGTCCAATGCTAAAGTCTGCGACGGCCTCGGCTGCTGCGCCTCCGCCCCCGGACTTGGATGCGTCGCCCGAGTCCCAAAACGGACATCATGGCATGCTGTGGCTTCAGCGCCCCTTTCAGATTTATGTTTTCAGGTGTGCTCCTCCAGGGATAGTGGCTTTGGAGTTGTGCTTGAGCACAAAGGCAGCAGGCTGCGTTCTAGATGCCAAAGGCTGGATCTCTCAGGGTGTGGGGTTTCGGATTCAAGGGCCTTGCAGAAAACTCTCCATTTCTTTGGAGACTGGTCTTTCTTTTCTCTCAAGTCTCTACTGACCATGTCGTGGCACAGGGCCCTTGGCTTTCGACACCCGTGCTCTCAACGTCTAACAGTGCTCCTGTTTGTAGGGAAGCTTGAGGGAGCGACTTTCCGGCCCCACTTGTTTTTCTCGTCACTGCAAGAACCAATGAGCGTTGAAACCCTCGCAAGACCAAGCCTTGCAAAATCCCAGGACTTCGGCCTAGACAAACCCAAAGCAGTTCAGGGTATCGGACCCGAAGCCCTAAACCCTGAGTGGGTTGGCCGCCAAGGTTTGAATCCTTCCTCCAGGAGCTGCTAGAATTTGCAAACCTTTGGGACTTCATGTAATTTAGTTGTTGGGCTTTGGGCCGTTATGTAGTCGAACCTCGTAAAGTGGCTTAAGCTCTCCCATTCAGGAGGCATAAGACATGCGGGCTGCGTGTGGGCTGTGGCTTTCTTTTTTGTGTTGGTTGCAAGTTCAGGTGGTTCGATTTGGAGTGCCCGGGATCTCACCACTTCTTGCGCACCTTTCCCAACATGGAGCTGTATCAAGCCGGACAAGCACTGCAGCGGCTTGACTCGTCACGATCTCACACCCAGATGAGCTGTACCCTTATACTGCAACCCTAAACCCTAAGACCCTAAGACATTGTGTGGCCCCCCGCCCGCTGCGTGCGAGTGTGAGAGTTGAAACCCGAAGACAAGACCTGGGCCCGGTGATATTCGCATGAGAAACGGGCAATCTTGCGTGCACATGCGTGTAAGTTCGTCTACAGCACATCATGTAGGGTTCAAGGTTAACGAGTCAGCTGTCCTGGCGTGATGTGGCAAGCCAGTTAAAAAGGGTTATTGAGGTCACACAGAGACCACACGGCACAGAAAGAAGCACAGTCGTTCGAAGCAAGCCTTAATGTTAAGAGTATACTTGCGGACTGCGTTAGTAAGAGAATCATTTGGTACAATGGACATGGACGTAGGCCGGGTTCGGTGTGCAGGGAGGGGTTGAACCCACCCGTCTCGGCAGGAACTGAATGTTGAGAACGTTCCAGCGCCTGAGGACGGACAAAAGCTAAGACAATCTGAAGCCACGCTGTCCACCCTTGGTTTCTCAGTATTCTCGCACTGCTACTACTTCCGTGACGACGACGACGACGACTACTACTACCGGTGCTCCTGCTACTGCTGCTGCTGCTGCTACTACTACTACTACTACTCTATACTACTACTACTACTACTACTACTCCTACTGCTGCTGCTGCTGCTGCTAGCACTAGCACTACCACTACCGCTACCACTACCA
>CAJNJA010065086.1:7630-23020 GCA_905231915.1 Symbiodinium necroappetens
GAAATAGTAGTAGTTGTAGTAGCAGTAGTAGTAGTAGTAGTAGCAGCAGCAGCAGCAGCAGCTGCAGTGGTGGTGGTAATGGTAGCTGTAGTTGTAGTGGTAGTGGCAAGTGGTATGTGGTGAGGTGTAAGTGGTAAGTGGTAGTGGTAGGGGTAGTGGTAGTGGTATCAGCGCTGCTTCTACGACGACGACGGCGACGATGACGACTACTACTACACTTCACGCAAGCTTGCGGAGCTTGATGGCAAAGGGCAAGGAACCCACCACGCATGGCTTATCATTTCTACCAGCAAACCCTAAACCGTGCACGAGTCAGCAGTTAGGGTTTCTAGATAGTGACATTGTGGCTTAGGGTCATGACCCAAATCTTACTATGCATATCGGAGATCGCAAAAGTTGAGTACAAAGGCCATAAGGGCCATAAGTCTGAACTCCCAGAGTGGGCTTCCGGAGTTCTCCCGGTCGAGTTGCTGCTTTGTCCGTTCCGTGAAGAGCTCGACATGCAGGGGGTGCTTTGGGTCAACCAAGGAGGCGCTCGTGATCAGAATTCCATATGTTTAGGGTTTAGGGGCTGCAATGCCATAAGACAGTGGCAGCGATAGATATCGAACAGAAAGATCTTGTCAACGATTCGTTCTTACAGCTCAGTCGTCATGATGGTAGGCGAATGACAAGCATGCGTGAAGTGTGTTCATGACCAGGACCCCCCTTCCCCAGCCCCCCTTCAACAAAAAGTTACTACAGCCGGCACTGGCACCCCACCCCCTAGCAATGACAAACAAACGCCAATCCTCTAAAACGCAAGCTCGACAACTCAACTTCACAACTTGAAACCTTAAACCCCAAAGCTGTAAACCCTACTAATTACCCTAAACCCCTCCAAGGGTTCCAGCGTCACCATCAAGGGCCCGTACACAGAGGATCCTGAACTACTTACATCCTGCCTGTTGCCATGCTTGAAAAACAGGAAACTCGCGTGGTTGGTGCCCAGAGACTCCCAAGCCCCCCTTAATTAAGGAATGTACTCTTAAATCTTATTAGGGTTCCTATAATAATTTGGGGTATATTCCTTAATTAAGGGGTTTTGGAGTCTCTGGGTGATTCGGCACCTGGCATGGCTACGAAGCGCATGAAGTCGGTGGAGTCTCGCTCTCTCGCCCGGCTCTGGCGCTCCTCGTGTTCCGTAGCTTTTGGGAGCATCTTTCGGCTCTTAATGCTTATGTTGCCAGCAGCTTTGTGTGCGTTCACTACAGGGTTATATTAGGATTTAGGGTTTAGGTATACATTGGTCTTCGAATCTGACGATTGTCAGAGGCATTGCGGGCGTTTACTCCTTTGCCTTTTCCAGGGGTGTGTAATACGGGTTGTGTAGCGTTGCAGCCCTACAGTACCTTAGCCCGGCACAACCTACCGCTTTAAGGACTTGCATGCAAGATTTCGCAGTACGGACACCTGGTAAAGCTAGGTCTTATAGGGTCCAGGTAGTGCTTTCGGCTTCAGACTCTGGGTTCAGATGAAGAGTTCTGCTTCTGAGCTACCACTGAGACTTCATCCAAGCATCAAGCCCCTAAGCCCTACCTAAACCCCAAAGAACCTACTACGGCTGATGATATAAATCTTGCATTACCCATAATCAGGAATATACCATAACTCCCATAGTTTAGGGTCCTTAAGGTAATGCAGGATTTATATCATCAACAGTAGTACCTTTGTAAGGACTTATATAATCATATTACAAGGAGCCCTAAAAAAGGTACGTAGGGTCTTCAGGATCCAGGTAAACCGCCTGGAACCTCAGAGCTCTTCGCGTTGAGGCGGGTCGAAATCCCTTTAGGGCCGTTGAAGACTTAGGGGCTGAGTACCCTAGCCCCAAGAAAAGGTTTGATAGTAGGATTATGTAAGCCCCCAAAATAGGGTAAAGGCTAGCTACTCAGCCCCTTGGAACATGAGTCTGGATTGTGGGCAATTGTCAGGTCATGACCATGGCTTTTGTTCGAATCTTGCGGTGTCGAAAATGGAAAGGCCTTGGGCCGTTTAGGGTTAAGGACAAAGAAGAGACAGGCACCTCCTAATCTTGAACGACACCCTACATGCCGAACCCTAAATCCCGAGCGAATGAAGTTTAAACCCTCAGCCCTAAACCCCCGTAAACCCCAACAGCAAACACGCATTATGAAGCTAGGTCCCCAAAACCATGACTAGGATGGTCCTTTCGGGCCCAATTCCATAACCGTAGTCTCTTTGGAAACCCTAAGCCCCTAAACCCCCTGGGTGTGACTGGGTCCTGCATGTCCTTCTCGAGGCGGGGAAGCGCCCTGATAAAGAACAAAAATGAAGTTCAAAAGGGGTTCTTGTTAAGGAACTTAGTTTAAGTTACAAGTAGCACAACATAGGGTTCTCTTAAGAGGGCTCTATCGGGCTTCTCTTGAAGGAGACTGGCTTAAGCTACCATAGCTACAAAAGGGATCCATAGTCCATCATACAGCTTCCTTATTATCGTAACTTCGGTTAAGTTCAGTCCCTTAACCAGAACCCAGGACAAGGGGAAGAGAGCCCCAATGCTTTAGGGCTCGAAGTTTAGGGCTGGGTTTTTTTTTGCGAAGAAGGAAGGTTGCAAAGACTTAAAGGTTCAGTTCGTCATCTCCTGTGGCAAGGTTGCTCTGCGCAATATCTCTGCGTACATCCGGGCTTCAGCTGCTTATCAGGCTTCGCGCTTCTGTTTATGCCGTTGCCTGTCAGGGTCTGCCAGGTCAAGAATAGAGGAATCACGCGATCACTCGATCACTGCAAGCGAACCTACCCTAACTCAGACTCGCATGATGAGCTGGCGAAAAACCATATATATATATGTATATATATATATAAATAATGCCCGCAAGCCTCCCTCCCCGCAAATAACAAACAAAACTTTCTGAAGCCTGTGATCAGCCACACCGGAGCCCTCTGCACCTCCGCTCGTCGCGAAGCCGCCAGCCAGCCAAATGTCCCGCCTGCTTCGTACTTAGTGAATAATGCTAGTCATGATTACATTAATTAGAAGCAACAGACAGTTATATTCATCATAAGAACCAAAATCAGAAACATAATGACAACAGTCAGTTTTACGATAACAATCGTTCTAATGAGAATAACAGTAATTATCGCAACAATAATTCTAGTCAAAGAGAAAGTTTTTTTGGCCCCCAACTAATTAATTACAACAGGGTTTTGTGGTACTATGTACGAAACTTGTATTGAGGACTATACGATGATCTTATTACTAGTTGTTCCGAGTTTCGATACCCATAGCAAGCCTATCTCTTATGGTCGGCCATTTTTACTTCCCATTATTCTGGGATGTATAAAAAGCAGCACTAAACCATATGGTTTGTGGGTTTGGGTCTCAGGATTCAAGAATGCGGAGCTTAGGGTGGATTTCAGTTTCTGGGTCATGCTTGCAATGGCTTGAAAGTGTTGGTCCATTTTTGGGGGATGCCAGGCTGCGAGAGCTTCTGAGTCGGATTTGCGCGTTGACGGCTACACCACGACGAGAGCTGACACAAGCCGCAGTTCATAACAGCCGTGGAGGTAGCTACAAGCGAACCTGCAACCTAGCAAACCCACCTGTAAACCCCCCAATGAACATTCCCGACAAACAAGAAACTTCTCAAGAAACCCAGGCTTTGAACTCAAGCAGAGGCACCTGAAAACCTCACCAGTAGTAGAATTTGTTAGGTTTCCTTGACACAACTATATTTACTATAAGAGCCCGGGGGCCCAGGGGGCTAAAAAAGCTTGATCCTAAGCCCCAAAATCCTCCCTGAAGATACCCTAAACCCTAAACCCGGAAGACCAGAAGGGTAAAACACCCTCAAACTCGAGAGTTCGAGCCTGGAGCCGTAGCGCCAAGAAGCCCGAGAGCTCTAAAGTCTGAGCCCAGAAAAGCCCGAAAGCTGGTTTAGGGTTTAGGGGTTTAGGGGTTTAGGGTTTAGGGCTTACAGGGTTTAGGGGTTAGGGGTTTAGGGTTTAGGGCTTGTAGGGTTTAGGGTTTAGGGGATGTTGCAACATCTGCTATCCTGAGATCCTACGCCCAAGACCGACACCGACTCGTGGCTATGTGCTTGTTAGCAGCCGGGGCTTGGGTAAGGCCCTAAACCCTAAACCCTATAATAAACCCTATAAGCCCTACAATCAAACCTTAACCCTATAATAAACCCTATAAGCCCTATAATCAAACTTTAACCCTATAATAAATAAACCCTATAAACCCTATAATAAACCCTATAAGCCCTACAATAAACCCTATAAGCCCTAGCCCCTAAAAGGTAAGGGTCTTCAGGGCGGAACCTCTAACCCTAAACCGTACCTAGACCCCTCAACTACCCTCTAATGCTCCCTAAATACCCACTAGTAAGGACTTTAGGGTTTAGGGTTTAGGGTTTAGGGTTTAGGGCTCTATCAAAGGCCACTTTGGGGGGTCCTGCGGTAGACAACCCTTTAATCCGGTCCTGTGCAAGGCGGTATCGGAAACCCAGTCGTGTGGAGCCTTCGAAATGCGCCTGCACACGAGGGTTATTTAAGTTGCTGTAGCGGCTCTAAGAAGGGTCACTGTAATACGGGTTCGATAAGGGAAGACTTCTGTAAGTGTTACGAGAAGGCCTCCATACGGGGATGTCATGGTTGGTATAAGGGCCGTTGTAACAGTGCCATCAGGGGTGTTACAAGGATTCGACACGGGTTACGGGTTACGCTTTGCACAGGTTGGTTTCAGGGGTTTCGCGCGTGGGGCTTGAGGGTCTAGGATTTATGCCTTCAGGGTTTCGGGTTGCGGAAGAATTCAGAGTAAGGGAAGTCTACACAAACGTTACGTAAGTCATCAAAGCCTACCGTTTTGTTTTGGGGCTCCTGCTTTTCTGATTTCCTTAAATAGTATAAGTCCTCCAAAAGGCCTGGCTTCTTGTTAGAACTGCTTCTTATGGTTTCCATACCTCAAGAGCACCCTAAACCCTAAACAAAGCCCCCTAGAGCTTAAGCACCAAATGACCCTTAAAAGTAAGGGCCCTATACCCTTGTACTATGTACCCCTATAGGGTATATGAAACTTAAAGCCTTTTAGGGTTCGTTTCGTCCCTAAGGGCCCTAAGGAAAGTCGAAGGTCAGGGAGCGATTGGGTCTTCCGCAGCAGAAGCTCCAAGGATCCCACAGCAAGCAGCCGACAGAACGCCAGGGCCCTTACCAGCTAGAACAGGGCTCCTTAAGAAGGGGTCTAAGCATTGCATTGTTTTAGGGTTGAAAAATAAAGGTTCGAGGGATTTTTCGTAAGTTTCGCATAGGGGCCTTCAGATTAGCAGAGGGTGGTTTGAGATGGCTCTATGGTTCTATTATAGGAGGGGTTTTGATAAGGGTTAGTATAGGGGCCTTAATGCATTAGAAGAGGGTTCCTTTCAGGCTTCAAGGGCGCTCTTTGGGTTTGTTCATAAAGGTTTTAGGGGGTGTAGATAAGGCCCTTGCCTTAAGAGTTAGACAGGGTTTTGCGGGTACATTATAGTACGTATAGTTACACCAAGGAGCCCTAAGGAAAAGCAATTAATGTAGGGGCCTGAATAATTAGAACAGGGTTTTGGGGGTTCCTTGTTATAATTATGGTATAATATACCCTAAACCCTATTCTAATGTTTCAGGCTCCTATATTACTGTGGAGTCTTATGGCCCCTGTATGGTACAACCGATCTGTTCCAAAGGCCTCAAGAATGACAGAAGACAACGAGCCTGGTACTTCATGGTCTCGCAAACGATCTCCGCTCCGTCCGCCTGTGCTGAAAGCCCCGAGACCAAGATTATGCATCGAGGTTAACCTGTGGCTGCGTTTTCAACGTGTTCCGCCTTAGACTGACAGCTTCTATCCTTCGGGAACTCCGGGTTGTAAGTGTTGGGATTAAGTAGGGATGGCTGTGCCCAAAAAGTTGAAGGGACCTACTCCAAAAGGCTAAAGTGTGACGCCCTAGACTACACCAAACCTACACTTCGATTGGGCTCAAAGGCGGGCTTCCGGGTGTCGGACGGCAACCCAACAGTGAGCATGTACAAAATCACCCTGCTGCAAACCATAACTCCGATAAATTTATAAAGCCCCAAATCCTGAGCCGCCTAATGTCAAGCCTGAGTGGGCCTGCTAAGACATGCTTCCAAGATTTCAAAATTTCAAAGTCACCGTACGTGAAGCGCTCATCATCCTATCGTGTAATGTATGCGAGGTATGAGTTCGGAGAGTGCACCTTCAGGTGCCGCACGCAGTCTGTCTGGCCCTATAGACCCTACACCCACGAAGCAACTGCTCAAAAGACAGCTTACAGCGCAGCGAACCTTCTGCCCTAAAGCCATAACCCAAAATCCTGAACGCTATACTCCTATGAACCCCAAACGCCTAAAACCCTAAAACCAAAGCGGGGTGGGGTGGGCAACAGGGGCGCACCAAAGAGGCAGCGATGCCGGACTCCTGCCGCAGTCACTTCAGATCCAGGTTTAGGGTTTAGGGTTTCAGGGTTTGGGGTTTAGGGTTTAGGCTTTGGGTTTAGGGTTCAGAGTTTGGGTTTAGGGTTTAGGGTTTAGGGGGATTTGGGCACCCCCCCCCCAGAAAAATCCCCGAAAGTCCCAAAGCTCTGATTAGCAGGCGTTGTGGCATAGTGAGAAGAGCAATCAGTAATGAGAGTAACAGCAGTACTCGTAGAGAGACTGGTAACAAACAGTATACTAGTCTGCGTGATAAGAGTAGTAGTTAACAACAAGAACCAGAGTAATCGTAATATGATAGTCGTGATAGCGGTGTTCTGTCTTCCGGGTGCAGCCGTGTCAGGAGTGTTCGCTGGTGCTCAGGTGCCCGCTTCTCCTTCAGAGGTATTTCTGACATCGCAGGCTTTCAGGACTGTGGCTCCAATCTGTCCCCAAAACCCCAGATCCTGGTTCTCAAAGCACACCTCAAACCCTAACAACCTAAAGCCCTCAAGCCTAAACCGTCAGGGATCCAAAAACCCATCACACCAAGGGCCCCAAACCTCTAAATCTCGAAAAGCTCCAAGCACCAAAGTGAACCCTAAACCCTATGTAAACCCTAAACCCTAAGCCCTAAGCCCTAAACCAAAGTGCTCTGAACCCTAAACGACCCTGCTGCAGGTCCTCGCGCTTCTTCGCGAAGTCACCGGGAACTCGGCCACTGGCACCGGTGACGATGCCCATCTCCTACGTGCACACTGAGGGCTTATAGGGTTTAGGGATTTTAGGGGGTTTAGGGCGTTTAGGGTTTAGGGGGTTTAGGGTTTTTAGGGTTTAGGGTTAGTGAGGGTTTAGGGTTTAATTAGGGTCCAAACAAACCCGACAAGCACATAGAAGTCAATTGATAGTAACTAAGCTATGCAAAGTGGCAAACTGGGCGGGGGGAGGTAAGGATACCTGTATACCCTAAACCCTAAACCCCTAAACCCTAAACGATCAGGTTCAGAGGAGGAGGCCCGTGGCCACTTGGCGCGGAGGACAGGGAAGCGCGGGAGGATGGGTCCGAGGACTTTCAGAGCCTCTCAATCCTACGCACATGGCACTCCTTTAAGGGTTTAGGGCTTAAGGGGTTTAGGGGTTTAGGGTTTAGGGTTCTCTACCCATGGGCTCCTTAGCGGTTCCTTTTTGTGGCTGGTATTTAGGATCCTATAAAGCAATCCCAAAAAGGAACTACGCATGGGTAAGTAAGGGTCCCTTTGTAGGTCCCAACATAGTGCGTGGAGAACTCTATTCACATGAGAAACCTATACTCGTGCATCTACCGAAAGGAATTGAACGAACATTAAAGGATAGCTTAGTTGGCAAGGGCACTCAAGTTAAACCCCAAATCCTGATCCCTAAACCGTTTTGATTCTTCATGCGCATGAGGGCTTCGGACCGGCATAGCCTACGGCCGCCGGTAGTATTGAGAGTTGAAAGGTCCTCTGCTGGGATTCGGGCTTCTTCTGGAGCGTAGACGTCTGAACCATGCCATTTGGAGGTAGTTCAGGGGCCACAGTGCTTCAGAATACGGTGTGGGGTAAGTAGCATAAGGAAACCTAAGGATTGATATTGGCAATGAAGGCGTAATGAACTAGGCTTCTACATTAGGGCTTTGGGTTCTTCGCACGAGGCTTCTGTGGTATCGCTGAAACTTTAACACAATTAGATCCACCACACCCCCTGAGCCATCCGGCTGTAGAAGTAAAGTCTAGTTTGATGGTAGAGGAATCGGGATGCAACTCGGTCCTCGAAGAGTGGCATGCAGCCCATGGCACCTGCAAGGCAACTCTGGATAGGGATCTTGGGGAAGGGGGCTGGTGCTCAGGATCTAAGCCCGAAGCCCTGAAGCCTATATGGGGTTTACATAAGGGGACCTCGAGCTTCAATTCTGTACAATGTCCTCCCATCAGGTGAGCTACCCTTGAAGACCACTCGTAAACCAAATTCCATGGTTCCTGAATCAATAACGGTCCTAACGGAGCGGTGATATGGCCCACTTCGCGAGCTACACGCTGTCTCTGTGCTGCGAGCGTGCTGCAATGCCATGCCGATAATGAGAAAGAAGTAGGATTGTGACCATAGCAACCCTGAGAACACTACACACAATGATCAGACTTCTTTCGAAACACGGAAGATGGCAACAAGAGCACCATCACCATCGTCGCAAGGTATAGTTTGGCAGCAATCTGAAACCCAAACTCGAAACCCCTGAAGCCAAACACGATGCCCTGAACCCAAAATGGCCCTAACCCCAAACCCTAAAACCCCTAAACCCTCTGACCCCGAAATCAAAAAGCGAAATCCCTCAAGTCTGAGCACCGGGCCGAGGAAGGCCCGATGAAAGAGGCCCTTGTACTTGGGCTTCTTTAGGACCTGGGGCCAATTAGGCTTTAGGGCTTGGGGTTTAGGGTTTTGGGTGTAGGATTTCGGGTTCCGCCCTTATGGTCGATGTAGGGAAAAAAGTATCTACTTTTTGCTGCAAGTTGAGGGTTCAGGGTGTCGGGTCTAGAGTGTGTAATAACCGATTTATGTCGAGTCCATGAAGCTTTGAGGAAAGGGCCAGTGGAGAGGCCTCGGTGCTACCCGTGTGCCTGGAAACTCGGACTTCTCACAATAACAGTCATCTAGGGTGATGGGTGATGTCTGCTGTATGTTGAAATGGTTGTTATTGACTAGTGGAGTATACCCATAGGCTCCTTAGTAATTCCTTTTTTTGGCTGGTATTTAGGATCCTAGAAAGTAATCCCGAAAAGGAACTACTAAGGAGCCTACATGGTGCCATGCGTTCCTCCCCAGTGGTGAAAACCAACAACCACACCACCACCAGCGAGGTCAGAACTGCCGCCGCCGCCACCACCACCACCAACAAAAACAAAAAACGGTTTAGGGTTTAGGCGGTTTAGGGTTTAGGGCTTAGGGTTTGGGGTTTTGGGTTTAGGGTTTGGGGTTTAGGGTTTAGGGTTTAGGAAAAAACATGAGAAGCCTCCGGCCACACTCTGAACTCTACCCTAGCCCCTCATAGAACCCTAGGACCAGAACCCGGAAGTCCAAAGAAGGTTGCTACCCAGGCGCCTCTTTGAGATCACCTGCGAGGAGTACCACCTCCACGCCCTGACCAAGGAAAGCATATATATATATACATATATATATATAATGTATATACATTCTCGGTAAGTTTGCATGTAAGTAAGTATGTACGAGTGCATGTTGTCTGCACGACTTAGCTTGGTATATTTGTTTCGGAAGAATGGCAGGAGGTAGAATTTGCGGTCTCGCAGTGTGGGAAGTGGAGCACACAGCGCATGGAACGAAGTCAGAGGCGTCCACGAAGAAGAGTCTGACGTCGGGAGCTGTCCATGGATTGCGGTTCAAGGAAAGGCAGAACTAGTGCAATCCTCGGCAAATCCGAAGGGGACCCCTACCGGAGTGTAGAGGTACCAGAATTCGGAGACGTAGAAGTCTGGGCTAGCATGGTTGGCCTTCAACGGATGGGCTATCCCAAATCTGCACCGAACCTCTGAACACCATAGTAGAGTCCCTAACCATGCGGAGCTCGTAATGCGCAAAACCGCTGACCAATCCAATGAACGTGAGCTCTGCTGGTACTGCCGCTACTACGTGCTGCCACCACTACTTCTACCGCTACGACAGCTCTGAAAACAAGTGCTACCACCACGACAAACCAAGAAGATAATTGCCGCGAAATTTGCCTGTGTAGAGGAATGGCTAAGTGCCGGAAACTGCAGAGAAAGCTCACAGCAGGCCTCCATGGCCTCACTCAGGGGTGGCCAGTTTGCCTCCAGGGCTTGTACTTGTGTGGCTCAGGGCTATTAGGGCTTGAGGCCATGAGCAACGTGGCGTAGGTGAAGCAGCTGGTTTAGCATTGTACGAGATCTGTGCCAATCACAATGACCCCCCATAACAAAGGAAACAACACGAGCAAATCTGATCTGACACAAAAGAACAAAACATTGCATTGTCGACTGCGACTTGTTTTGCTGGTGACTTGCCGTGATCACGATGACAATGACGACATATCGTCGTGGCAGCAATGTTGGTGATGTCAGGGCTGGTTGCCTGCGTACATGCCCTCAAAGGGAATACTCGATCGGTCCAGGTATTCCTTCGTCAAAGGCCCTCCACCCTAAACCCTGACACCCTAAAACCCTAAACCCAGAATCCAATGCCTAAGCCCTAAGCCCTTAGACCTAAACCTTATAAACCTCATCACCCCCAAACCGTTTTGTAAACCCTTATACAACCTTATAAACCCTACAGGCCCTTACACACCCTGTTATTCTCTTCTAAACCCTTATGACTCCTGATAGACCCTTATAACACCTTTATAAACCTGTATAAACGACCCCGGAAAACCCTAATCAAACCTTCTAGACCCCACAGCCCTGCAAACCGTTGTGAACCCTTAAACCCTTATAAAACCTTCTAAACACCTTATAAACCTTGAAACCTTAAAAAAAAAACGAACGCTTAAAAAAAACAAAAAAACCTAACCTCTTATGAGTTAAAAATCCTACGATCCTTTTCGCTGCTCTTATGGAGGATCTCTCCGAGGTTGCCTTCTTCTCGCGCCGCCCGCGCGGCGGCGCCTCCTCAACCACCTGGTCGGCTGGTGTAGGTCCCAAAACCCTAAACCCTAAACCCTAAACCTGGCTAGAGATTTCTGGTTTAGGGCTGGGGCTTAGGAATTTGGGATGTAAGGTTAAGGGGATGTAGGATTTAGGGTTTAGGGATTTACGGCTGGGAGTTAGGGGTTTAGGATTTAGGGGTGCAGGGTTTAGGGATTTAGGGTTGCGGGCGGGCTGAGGGTCTGTATTCAGATTCGGTGGGGTTTATTTGCGGACCTGCCCGTCGAAAGCGCCTAGGTGCCCCTGTGCAGCTGGAAAAGCTCAGAAGCCCAGCTGGCGTGCCACGGTTTCGGGTTTAGGGTTTAGGGTATCCAAACCCTACGGCCGAAGCCAAACACGCTAAAGCCTGCTGGTGGCAAAGCTGTCAGTTCGTGATGACCGAGTTGGGGGCCCACTTATGCGGGGAAGGGCGTACTGCAGGGATAGGCGTACCTGCTGCGCTGTGTCCAGATCGGGACATTCGCTTGAAAAGGCCCAGCTGCACGCATGGAGCGACCGAGCCTTTTCCCCTTGGAGAGGCCGGACAAGACCCAAGATTTGGAAGCGCTGCGGCACCTCTGGCAATGGTCTGTTTGGCATGTGGTTGTTTACCACGGCCGGAAATACGTGAGGCACAAGCCAGACCAAAAGCTGCGGTCCTGCCACCACTGCTTCCTTTCGTGTTGATCCATCGATTGTCTGCACTGCCTTTTGCTCGGTCTTTATCTTTTCCGGGAACTTCATCCCCGAGCCAAGACTTTGCTGCTTACCATGCCTACGGTGGTGCTGGTGATGGTCATGGTGTTGGTGTTGGTGGTGATGCCTCGGCTTCTGCATGGCCGCATCTCCCGGCAACTTCTCCTTGGCCTCTGCATCAGTGTAGGCGCCCGCCTTGTCCGAGAACTGGACGCCCTCTAATTCCTTGTTGGATCTTCACGATGTGTCGGGGTGTCATACTGACTTCGAGTTTCTAAGTCCTAAGTCCTGAGCCCTATACATTGAATCCTATCTCTGACGCCTCCAACTTGGGTAGAACAAACCTCGTAATTAGCGCAGATCCCCTCCGCCCAACATGCCAAAGACGGTCTATTGTCTAGAGCACTATATGCTGTATACTATATGCTGTAAGCGCATGGCTGCCCCCCAGCTGGATTTGCCAGCTGGTCCGAATACAACACAGCATTCAATATTGGCATAACCACGAGTAACCTGTGAAGCAACGAGCCGGAGGGGGGGGGGGGCACTCTATGTATGCTGAGACTGGGGCTTGTAGAAACAGCATCGATGCCAAACCCTAAACCCTATACTATAACTTCTAATCCCTAAACCCTAAACCCTAAATCCCTAAATCCTATACTATAAACCCCAAAGCCCCCGCAGCCCTATAGACATAAACCGAGGGCAAAGGGCTTACAGCCAGAGGGCAGGTGCCCTCCTCAGCTCTGGGGTGAAGGCCTTCTTCTCCTCCTCCCCCTCCTTGACCTCGACCACCTTTCAATAGCAGTTATGCACAAATCAATGAATATGTATGTATGTATTATATATATATACACATATTTATACATATATATATATATATATTTGTATATCAGTCATATGACCATATACTTTGTACTTCGAATATATGTAGTTTATTTTACTGTGTTTATTCTGTACTGTGCAGGAAGCGAGAGCCACGACTCTGGGATGTTGGTATAAGTTTAGGACTACTATAACGCCAGTCAGCATGGCGACTGAACGTTTGCGAACGTGGGCGTTAGGCAAGCAAGTGCCAACTTGACGTGGAGCTCGACTCCATCAACCCTAAAGCTCCATAAACCCTAAACCCTAAACTACCTAAACCTTCATCATCACCGTTCAACCTTGCCTCTTGTCAGGGCGAAGCCTGAACCTAAACCCTGGCGCCCAGCCCACTGGTTCCTGTCTTGCATGTGCGCGGCTGTAGGTGCTGGTGTGTTGACATGAAGACGTATACCATGCAGGGCGTTGGGGGTTGGGTTTGCTAGGGCCTTTGGGTCCAGACTTCGGTACAAGTTTCAGGATGGACCAAAGATTAAACTTTTAGGGTCGCTTTCGGGTTGCTTAGCTTGGATTTAGATTCACCGGGAAATTTGGTTTCGCTGAACAACTCTGAACCCTGACCGAAACTTTATTTAACCTTGAACTCCGCAGCTTTCTACTATGGGAACCAGATTGAGAAACCCAGGGTCTTCATTGGGGCTCTTTTATATGAGCCGTGATGGATTTCCTAATATTGTATGATTCTTGGGCCAGGGTTTCTTATTCAGGTTCCTACATGACCTTCACAGACTGTTTAGACCCCAGAGCCCGAACCCTCTTACACTGCAACCGCGAAGCCGCGAACCTTAAACCACGACCCCCCACACACCCTTAGAACCCCCTAAACCCTGTGAACCCGAAACATCATCCACCAAAAAGACCAAAACCTGGAGAACACCTAACATCTTCAAACCCAACTTCTCCGAAAGGAAACGGTAGCCGTGCACCACCCATCGAGGGTACGTCAGCAACGTGGAACGCTTATCAATCATCTCCTTGTATCGCGTGGCACGGTACATGAGACGGCACACTTCAAGGAAGGCTGTGGCGACAGGCGTTAGCTTGCGCGATCAGCCAAGGCCTCCCTTCTGTCCGGGATGACTCCCAACCAACTTTCCGGACACACAGAACATGAACTGGTACCCGTGTCCGTCTCCCAGATACCCAGAGACTCCAAAACCCCCTTAATTAGGCAATATACCTAAAAGCTTATTAGGGTTCCTATTATAATTTATGGTATTTTCCTTAATTAGGGGGTTTTGGAGTCTCCGACGCCTCGTCTGCACAGTGGGCGACCCAGACTCAGGGATCCCAAACCCCCTTTAAGAACCTAAGGGTTTAGGGTTTAGGGTTTAGTAGCCCTACCTGGACCCCAAAAAACCCTACCTTTTTAGGGTTCCTTATTCTGGTGTTCCCTATTTTTCGTCCAAGAAAAAGAGGTAGGTTCTTTGGGGTTAACGTAAACCCGAAACCCTAAACTCCCAAACCTTGCAAGCCCAGCTTACATTTTGATGTTGAACAGCGCCAGAGTTCTAAGAACCTGAAGCCTACCCATGGACTCCTTAGTCGTTCCTTTTTGGTGTTGCTTTATAGGATCCTAAATACCAGCCACAAAAAGGAACTACTAAGGAGCCTACGGGTAAGGCACCAACCCCGGAAAACCCACCAGATCCGGAAGAGTCGAAACCCAAACCAACCCCAGAAAAAACCACAGCCTCCTGAAAACCCTGAGCCCTAGACCTAAAAGCCCGTAGACCCTAGACCCTAAACCGCGAAGATCCTAAACCGATGAATTCAAAACCTAATCTCTCGAACCCCGTAACCCCTACCCGCTATGAACGCATACTGCAAATCCGAACCTCCCCCCTCCAAAAACAACCTTAACCTTCTAAACGCAAAAACCCAAACCGCTAAGAACCTCAACCCAAAACCCCGAACCCGACAAGACTACTTAACCCTCAAGCCCCTAAGTACCTCAATCCAAAATCTGAATCTGCAATCTTTCAACCCTTAAATTAAAGAGCCCTGAAAGGAACCGTCTCACGCCTTGTCCGCCGCGCGCAGTTCGTCCAACGGAGAGGCATAGGGATAGGTGAACTCCTGGTGATTTATTTGCTTGTATGTTGTTTTCTCAGGTTAATAAGGCTATTCTAGTCGTTTCAGAACATGAAGGGTATCTTACTTCAGGATCTGAGTACTGACTGTTCTACATCCGGCTCCCTTGTTATGAAAAGCTCATCTCTTCAAACCAAGGGCTGTAGGGTGTAGTTGGAGCCTTTGGGTTCAGCGCTTTCAAGGTCTATATAGCATTCTTAGGTTCAGGGTGCTTGTAGAGTAGGTGTGGAGCTGTTTGGTGAGGAGCAAGGCTTGGAGACAGCATGCTTGCAATTACTACTCAAGTTTGACTAGCGAGGTGCCTGTATGAGAACATAGGAAAAACATCTTCATCGTGAGTTCAGCCAATGGCCAAGCCCCGAACATCTGGATATATGCGTTGCTTCTCGATCTAACTCTCATCGTGGATCAACATACCTAGGCACCGCTTGCCTCATATTCAGAAACTGCTGTTTTTTGGCCAGACGTGCGTTGAGGACGCTACAGGCGCAACCCCGACCTGAGGTTGAGGTTGCTTGGGGCCGATTCCCCTGTATCTAGATATTGTCGACTCATATTTAGACTCCCCCCCCCCCCCCCC
>CAJNJA010065097.1:0-23019 GCA_905231915.1 Symbiodinium necroappetens
TACTACTACTACTACTACTACTACTGCTACTACTACTACTACTACTACTACTACTACTACTAACTACTAACTACTACTACTAACTACTACTACTAACTACTACTACTACTACTAACTACTACTACTACTACTACTACTACTACTACTACCACTACCACCACTACTACCACTACCACCACTACTACTACTACTACTACTACTACGACTAGAAGCAGCAGTAGTAGTCGTCGTTGCATTTTCCAGAGAATGCACCGAGCTTCTAGGGCTGTGCCCGCATGCACAAAGGTAGAAGAAAGTCTCGGCAAATGCAAAACGTGTTGCATGCGTGCGTTTTCGTGATGCGTAGCGATTTGTGAAATCGCGCCTGAGGCTGCATTATTTTGCGATGATCCCGAGGCTCAAGAACATAAGAATGCCAGCAATCAGTACTTTGATGATGTTGATGCTGGTGATACTGCCAATACCTGCTAATGATGACAATGATGATGCTAATGACGGCGACGATGACGACGACGACGCTTCTGATGATAACTCTTAGCTAGTTCTGATGACGGTGGTGATGACGATGTTGATGAGAGGAAAACCCAAAACAATCCTACAATAATGCGTAGCAACAACAAGTGTAAGAGAAAACCCATAGCCCAGCCCTTGCCAAGCAATTTCAAGTCAGAACTGGTAAAGCCTTGTTTTACTGAAAGCCCTGTGAAAATAAAACCCGACCCAACCGAAAGCAAGATGTGACAGAGCATCCCGTCTTTCACAGCAGAGCATGTTGCAGCTGACCCCATCTACAACATCAGCGGACACTGGTCTGGTCAACAGTACTCCTTCGCGTTCCTTACCACATCCATAATGTAGTATACCCCAAAGCCTGTAGCGAAGACCAAAAGAGGCAGCGCCACTGTCGGCTCAAGAGGAGTTGTAGGCTTGCGAGTTGAGTTTTTTGGTTTCGGCATGGCATTAGTTTGAGGGCTGTCTTTTTCTATGCCTCGATTCGCTGTAGGACGATTCAGACGGCTCAGACTGAGGCAACCCTGACGTAGAGCATGCATCCTGCACTTGTCCGTATGGTTTTAGGTGGATGAAGCTCGAAGATTTGTAGCCGGTTCTGACCCGTCAGTGAGTGAGAAACTCTCAGCTGTCAGCTCCCATGTGACTTAGTGTTTGTTGAGTGGCGAGGGTTTAAACGGCCATCGTTTCACCAAGCAGAGCGTGGCAGGAGGCGCTCTGTTGTATTGCTTAAGACTTTCTGAAACAAGGGCCGCTCACCACGTGCCCCTTAAAGGAACGCGCATAGGAACCCTTATGGTAAGAGAGCGGCCTGGGTTTTTGAGTATTGTGTTTCTTGGTGTCAAATAGAATTATGCCATGCGTGCATGCACTTTGCGCATGCTACTGCTCACACAGGTGTAACATAAATTATGCATTACGCTGTATATGTACATGCATGTACACTTGAATGCACAGGCATGTCATGCATTCTTACAGTTACACATGCACGCAAGCAGAATTGCACAAGCCTGTGCATTTGTTTCTTGTTTGCACTACCGTGGTGTGCTTGACTACCAGAATACAATAAGCCGCCACTTCCAAGCGAAATGAAAGAATCATGTTAAGTAGTTGCCTCATTAACCGTTCCAGCTTATCTTGCAATTTTAACATGCGGTAATCTAGGGTGCAGAGCCGATTTGCCGTGTTCTGATTCCCTTCTGTCCTGACTCGGCGAAGGTCTGTGTTTGCCTGAGTACTCAGTTGCGTCTGTATTGTAGTATCTCAGTATGTCAGTATGACTTGTTTATAAGGTGTCTCACAACACTACATAGCCACGATGGCTATCGCAATACCGTACTTCTGCAAGTTGGGGACACATATACACATCTTGGTTTTATGGTGTAACAATGCACACCGAGCCACCGGCCTTCCTGTGCTCATTCAGGGATACATACACGCACAAGCCTATGAAGGCACTTTCGATGCGCCTGCACTACTATGGTATGCTCTACCACGATACATGTACACATGTGCTTTGTACGGTGCCGTAATATGCATTGTATCAGCGTTGTACTCAGTCTGTATGTGGACAGGTTACGAGGTCGGTGACCTCATCCATGCTTAGACCAGTACGTGTATGCATATGTAGATAGCTGGATAGATAGATAGATAGATAGATAGACAGATAGACTGATAGACAGATAGACAGGTAGGTAGATAGATCGAAGATAGTCAGATACTATATCTACCCGTATGTCTACAAAGTATATGTGAACATAGAAAGCAAACCTCCAGGTGTAGAATGGACTTTTTTAGCAAGATCTAGAGCAGCTTACATCTATTTTGTGACATGGTGCGGCGGTATATGACATGGTAACCCGACGCGTGTTGAAACGTTAATTAGGGAGTATCAAGATAAGACTTCCACGGTTCTTTATGGTCCAGGCCCCTTCTGGATGCCCTCCATACTTGCGACTATACTGGATGTATCCCTGTGGTTTACGTGGTGCTTGGACCCTTGAACTGTTCGTAAACACAGCGTTGCTATAAGCTGCTCACTTCTCCTAAACAAGCGGGTGTTCATAAACAAGGAAGGGTGTTCAGACGCAACCCCCCCCCCCTACAAATCATGAATTTCATACGCAGAAGAAACCGAAAAATACAACAATCCGGGTCGTGTGGTATGCTACATAAGCTCGGCATGTCTTTCCGTGGCGGGTAGACAAAAATGCAGCGGGTCAGGTTGTAAAACTTGCGTTTGTGCAATTGGTGCCGGTGCTCGTGCTCTCCGTTTTGGTTGGTGTCTGGCGCGTGCGCGTGGGTGGGGTTGGAATAGCTACCCATGCGTTCCCTTAATGAGGCCACAGTGCTTGTAAACAGAAGGATATTGCTTAGAAGCAGGAGCAGTGCATATAAGCAGAAGGCCTGCTTATAAGCAGTAACAATGCTTATAAGCAGAAGGCCTGCTTATAAGCAGCCGGAATGCTTAAAAGCAGAAAGCCTGCTTATAAGCAGCCGGACTGCTTCGGACTGCTTATAAGCATAACAGAATTTACGTTAGACTGTAATCTTGTTGAAGTAGACCCTAAACTCCTTAAACCCAAAACAAAAGCCACAGCGTGGGGTTGTCCGGGCTCGTCAGCTGTGAAAAAACACAAAGAAAACAAAAATACAAATAAACCAAAAATACAATCCTTTCACACTAGTCGGAATCCTTCAGACTATTCCGAAAATCATTGTTGTTGGTTGTTTTGGTTTCTGTGTTATTTTTGTGTGTGTTGGTTTCGTTGTTTTATTTTTGGGGGATTCTCTGGTTTTTTAGTTTTGATAGTGGGATTAAGGAGTGTTTAGGGGTTTCGGACATTCCAGAGGGCCTTCCGTTCCTGCAGGGGAGCATGCAAAGCAATCCAAATTGACAAGTACCCAAAAGTAACTAAGTATGCAAAAGTGTGGTGTGCAGAAACCCATTCCCCATGACAGTCCCTTCTGTATGGTATCCCTTAAAGATCTCTGATCTCTGAACGGAGCCCTTATCGGAACAGCCCACCTGAAGGCGAAATTCAAACTGTTGAATTTGATTCCGTTCCCCTTGCTGGCAGATTCAAACGGGATGAAACTGAATCCGAAGCCCCAAACCCTAAGCCCTAAAAAAGCGCATTCTAAAGGCCACACTTCGCGCGGTATCGATGGCAACATGTGCACAAACAACGTTGGAGTCTCCGCTGAGCCCAAAGCATCAGTACTTAAAACGAATCTGAAGGCCATATCCCCCAAACCTGAGAAACTCTGAAGCCCATGACAAGTCTTAAAGGTTTAGGGGTTCTGGGGTGTGGGAGTTTAGGGATCTAGGGGTTTAGGGATTAGGGCTTTTAGAGCTTTAGTGCTTTAGGAATTTAGGGCTTCGCTACTGGAACCCTGAAGCTCTCACCCAGAATGTCAACTTCTGACCACTGCATTTGATGTCCGAATCTTGCAGCAAACTGCAGGCTTCCTCTACGACAGGGGGATGGGTACGGCCCTGATGGTTGGGGCAGTGCTTCGGATATCTTGGGTTGGGTTTAAGCCATTCATAAACAAGGGTTATCGATCCATGGTCGGTTTGCCCAAATCCAGAAACCTACAGTAAGCCACAAATTCATTACTTTATCAAACTAGGGGTACCTCATTTGAGGGGATGCTTGGCTTAGGTCTTCGGCAGTTCCGTTCAGGGCCTCTGCAATACCTTAACACCTAAACCTGAAGCCCCGAAACCCGCTTGAACCCCTACGCCCTTGAGCCCCCCAATCCGATTCCTAGACTCGAAGTTAGAGGTTTAGGTGCGTAGGGTTTCGGGTGTGGGGAGTGTAGACAGTGTATGCGAGGCGGGCGCGCCTTTGGGAATCAAAGGCACACCCACTTGTCTCGCCGACCCTAACTATTTTCCCTAAACCCTAAGCCCCTGAACCCAAAACCCCTAAACCCTAAGCCCCTGAACCCAAAACCCCTAAACCCTCAGCCCCTGAACCCAAAACCAAAACCCCTTAAGCCTACACCCAAACATCCCAACCCGGCTGCTCCAAGGCGGTGTCTTCTGCTGCTGCGAGCCCCAGGCCCATCTCCACGGGGTTTTTGTGGGCTTAGAGACCGAAGCCCAAGTTTGGATTTTAGTGGTTTAGGGGTCTAGGGTTTGGGGATGTTTAGGGTTTTAAAGATTTAGGGTTTAGGAGTTTAGGGGTTTAGGGTTTAAGGGTTTAAGGGTTTGGGGTCTAGAGGGTTTGGAGTAGAATCTGCCGGCCTCCTGTTCGTTTCTGGCTTGGGGATCGAAGGCCCAGTGGGAGGAAGGTTTCAATGGAAACGTGTTTAAGGTTTAGGGGTTTAAGTTTAGGGTTTAGGGTTTAGGGTTTAAGTTTAGGGTTTAGGGTTTGGGGTTTAAGTTTCGGGTTTAGGGGTTTACGGCGCACCGTTTAGAGCAGCCCATCAGAAGCAACAGCAAGCAAAGGCGGGAAGCAGTCATGGACGCAGCAGGACAAGCAGCAGCGTGACGGCAACAGCGAACGTAAAATGAATAGTGCGTCGGGGAAGCGAACACGCCGTTTGCGCGAAGCCTGGTTTAGGCGAACAATAGGGCGAAGCTTTAAAAGGGTTCGCAGCTTGTCTGTACAGGCCGACGAGGAAGAAGCGACACTCGCCATGGCCTAAGCCTGTCAGCGGTTTTTCTCTGGCTGCCCTCCGGCAAGTTCTTCCGATTGCCCGAAGTTCAGAGAGTTTGAGGCAAGAAGCCAATCTCGAGCCCTATAATTAGCCCTAAGCCCTAAAACCCTAAACCCTAAGAGTGCTGATGGGGACTCCTAGAATCCTAGAACCCCAGACCGAAGAACTGGAGGGGCCCTGGGTCATCTGTGAAAATCACAAGTTGGGATCATTAGGCCGACTTCAGACTTGCAGCTTCAGAAGCTCGGCTGCCAAATTCAAGCCGCAAGCAGGTCTTTGTGTGGACCATGAGGGCATACTTGGTTACGGACCTCGGACCAGGAAGGCCATGAACTACAGTCACCATAAGGAAGGTACTAATCAGCAACATAGCAGCAAGCATAGCCAATCATCATGATCATGCTAGTACAACCCCAAATGCAGACCCAGTAAACCCTAAACCCTAAACACCCACTGCGAAAGGCGCCACCACCCAAAGTCCAAGTTGGCAAACGAGGCGGCCAAGTCAAGGCCGCACGACGGAGTCTAACCAAGCGACCTTAGCATTCGGGGCTGAGTAGGTAACCTTTAACCTTTGGGGGCTTATACAAACCTGTTATAATTCAACAGGTTAACCTTTTTTTTGCGAAGGTACTCGGCCCCTAAGTAGCTAAGGCCACCCGAATGTAGGGGCGTAAATAATTACCTATGTTGGGGGGGCTCCTTATAAAAAAAAATTCTAGTATAGTGGGCCCCCAAAACCTTATTCTGATTATTAAAGCCCCTATATTGCCCCTACAGGAACTTCAAAGGAGCCTTGGAACCTTTCTAGTTCCCGAACCCGGCAGAACCCTTATGGAACCCCCTACACCCCCAACTTGGCTAAAACCTGAATCGAAGAAACTGTCCAGATAGCTTTGAGTGGGTCAGCAGGAGGAGGCTCGCAGAAAGCCTGCCCAAGGATTACTAAACTTGAGTGATGCAGAGTATCACATGGGTGGTTCTGGGTCCAGGGTCCTAAAAAGGGACTCGAATTTAGAGAATTGCCCGCATGGAGGTGTCTCAAGACGCGGCTGGCATTCTCCTCACGGGCAAAGGGGTCGCGTGAGGGGCTCAGACCTCCTGCCTAGGAATCTCGTATCCGAAGACATGGCTTGGGCTTCAAACTTCAGAGTTATAGTGATGGTAATGGCAATGGGAATAGCAATAGCAATAGGGGTAACCGTTTCGGGCTGGCTAAGGACGACCTGCTTCACGCCTCAATAGGGGTTGTCGCTTCTTCAGTATTCAAGGGATACCGAAGCACCTAGCTGGCGAGTGGGGCAGCGACGTTGTTTGCAGTGAGGCCCCGGGGCTGTCAATCTATGATTTCCTGTTTCTCAGCACCAGAAAGCCCGTGGAGTGCTGGCAGCGCAAAGTGGCCGAATCGTGGAAGCATGTTTGCATAGTCAGATCGCGAGCCTGTAGGTATATCATCACACGTTGCTTTCCCACTGCAGACTTTTGCCCCCTCAAGGGTGAGAAGAGGCAAAGCCAAGAAATTCTGAGAAGGCTGGCTGGCACGGTGATCGAGCAAGATGCCGCCTACTGGGAGATTCGGGTGCCAGGAGCCCGAATGTGTTCTTTAGGAGGGTCTAATTCCGACAGTGAGGAGAGAATACCAATGGTGCTTCATCATCGCGAGAATGCCGGCACCAATGTAGTAGGACAACAAGAAGTAGCAAAAAGAAGAAGAGATGCAATCAGAAAGAGTCACGCCTTAAGCTCCGAAGTTGACACCCGAGAGCCTCTAACCTAAGCGCGTTCAACCCCCTTCATCTTGAAACTACCTCTTGAGCCCTGCCCTTAAAGCTTAAGCCACGAAACACTAAACATGACCCCCTTGAACCTAAAGCCCCTAAACACTTAAACCCCTTTCAGCCCTCAAAAATGCGGCAAAACGCCTACACCTAAACCCTGCCTAAAACCCTAAAGCCGCAAAACCCAAGGAAGCCGAGTCCTCCACCCTTACCCCCCCCCCCCCCCAAATGCCTTTAATTCAAGGAACCCTGAAAGGTACCCTAAAGGAGCCCTTGACGATAGTTGGTTTAGGGTTTATAGGGTTTATAGGGTTCAGGGTTTAGGGTTGCCCTTGAAGAAGGCCCTAAATGCCTGAAACTGCAAGGCTTGAACCCGGCACTACCTCCAGATCGGCGTTCGTGGGCGTGGCATTAGACTTGAACGGCCAGCGCCCGGAAACTCAGACAGTTTTTGGGTTTTTTGGGGGGTCTTTCTTGAGGGCGCATCCAACGGCGCAGAGCCAGAGCTCAGATATCTAGGCTTTCACTGATCTAGCATCAAGGGCCGTTTCGGGATTCAGGGGACGTGTCGGGCTCCAAGCATTTCGGTTTTTGGGGCTCGGGGATTTGGGAGCTTTTCTGGCACTTGGAGGGTCGGGGGAACTTAGTAAGTGGGTAATAAGTAGACTTATAAGTACCCGAAAAAGGGCCCTAATTGGGGCATAGAGGGCCACAGAGCCTTTATCTAAGGTTTTTAGGGCTCAGGGCTTCGGCTCAGGGTTGACGTAGATCGTCATCACACTAGTACTATAGGAAATGGGAGCCATTATCCGAAAACGGAATTTAGGGGTTTAGGGTTTAGGGGTTTAGAGTTTAGGGTTTAGGGTTTATGGTTTAGGGTTTAAGCCCACAACGAGAATAAATCTACATCACGGGAATCACCACCCTAGGCCTTAGGACCCACATACTAGGACCCACATACTATGGAAACTGAACAACTACATAGCTCAATATTACTATAGTATACCCCCAGGCCTAGTCTAATTGTCCCCGTACTCAACTCATCGGCCTACATGCAAAAAACTGTATGTCCACAATCCCAAAACCCGAAATCCCTAAACTAAACTCAACACGGCCTTGTCCTGAGCCTATAAGCCCTAAACCCCCTAAGCCTATACCCTAAACCCTAAACCCTAAGCCTATATGGTAGAAGCCGAAAAGTTGGAACATTGACTTCACTGTAAAGCAGCTCGGAGGCTTGGATTCCAAGCTGGGCGATGGCACCTCCTCTTGGGCCCAGGGCCTCGGGAAGTGTTCAAAAACCCGAGGCTTAGTTTCAGTCCTCAGGGATTTAGGGTTTAGGGTTTGGTTTCAGTCCTTAGGGGTTTAGGGTTTAGGGTGTGGTTTCAGTCCTCAGGGATTTAGGGTTTGGGGTTTGGTTTCAGTCCTGAGGGGTTTTGAGACCCCACTCTTGAGCTATCATGGCCGGGAAATGTATACTTTAGGGATCCTTAGGGTCGATGCCTTATGGGATCCTTAAGGGACGGGGTGCTAATTGGGGTATATAACTTTAGGGCTCCTAAGGGTCGATGCCCATGTTCCGAGTTCAGGAAGTTTGGAAATCTCGGGCCTAGAGCTGAGGATCCTCGACGTGGATCCCCGCAACTGTTGGCGACGGGGTGAGCCCTAAGCCCTACGTAAACCCTGAACCCTAAGCCCTATTCCCTGAACCCAAACCCCTAAACCCTAACCCCTAAACCCTAAACCATAAGCCCTAAACCGTAGTTACCAGGGTCGCGGGTTCGTCGAAGAGTTCACCTTCCAGGCGCTCGGGGTCCTGAGACCCTGTGGAAGAAACCATCCTCAACACATGCAATATATTCGGCTTTAGGGTGTAGGGGAAGCCTGAATACCTACCAATAGTATTCCTTAGGGTTCCTTGCTATTAGAAGGAAACCCAAAACCCTATTCTGATGATTAAGGGCCCTACATGCCTTCAAGCTTGAACCCCCACATCCAAATCGGAAGAAAGACCGTTTCGCTTTGGCAAGGGGCAAAGGTAGGTAAACCCTAAACCCTAAACCCTGAACCCTAAACCCTGAACCCTAAACCCTAAACTCAAACCCTTACAGCCCCTTGAACCCTAAGAAATCCGAAGGTCCTACACTCTGAGACCCTGGGCTTTCAACCCAAAGTTTCCGCAGAGGTTCCGATTTCTGTTACTTAGGAGCCCAATAGGTAAACTTTAAACTTTTCTTGGTATATCAAAGCCCTACTAAAAGAAAATTGTTAACTTTTTTTGGGCCAGGGTACTGGGCAGCTGAGGTTAACACCTGCACCGCGGAAGCCGTAAAAAATCTAATACTTTTAAACCCCAAAGCCCCTAAGCCACTAAAGCCCTAAACCCAACACCGCCCCGCTCCAAATATCAAACTAACTTATACTACCAAACCCTACTTTTTTGTAGGTTCTTATTGTAAACCCTAATATGGAATTTTATAGGGACCCTACCAAAAAAGTAGTTTTTTTCGTAGGTTCAGGTAACCCAAAGTCTCTGAACCGAAGGCTCTGGGTGGCGACCTTGCGGGCGGTGCCTTGCAGAAGGTTTGGCCGTGGGGGTTGAGCTAGGGCTTAGGGTTTTAGGGTTTTAGGGTTTAGGGTCTAGGGGTTTAGGGTTTAGGGTTTTAGGGTTTAGGCTTTGGGGGTTTAGGGGTTGAGGGTTTAGGGGTTTAGGGTTTAGGGCTTCGGATTTGGGGGGTTTTAAGTTGGGGACGGAGGGGCTTGCGCTTGGGGTCGTGGGTTTAAGGGTTTTAGGGTTTGGGGGTTGAGCGTTTTAGGCTTAGGGATTTAGGTTTAGGGTTTAGGGCTTAAGGCTAAGAGTTTAGGGTGGAAAGGTTTGGTTTGGGATTTAGGGTGTAGGGTCGGGTCAAGGGCGTGGCATTGAGGAGTGCGTGCTTCCTAAACCTCATAGTAAACCCCAAGAAAACCCCAAGAAGTTGGAAGCCGGATTAAGGAGAAATAGTGCTGGGATTCCCTATACATTGCTCCTAAGGATTCTGGGTCCTTGTTGGATACAATTTTACATTGTTCTTATACTAAAACCCTAATGAGGATTAAACATGATCATTTTTAATATGGCCCCCAACAGGGAACCAGGATTGAGGCTGTTGGGTTTCCAACTTTTCGGCTTCCGCAACGAAGGGATCGCCGGAACCATGCTCCAAGTCCCATGCTCCAAGCATCCTCAGGATTTAGGACTTTAGGGGTTCAGTGTTTAGGGAGAACTCAGAGAAGCCCATTTATAAGTATCAGTTTTTAAGAATAGCCGCTAGGGCTGCTGGATATAAGTAGGGTATACC
Organism: Symbiodinium necroappetens; assembly: GCA_905231915.1. Classification (NCBI taxonomy): domain Eukaryota; class Dinophyceae; order Suessiales; family Symbiodiniaceae; genus Symbiodinium; species Symbiodinium necroappetens. Next base: position 10,298 of record CAJNJA010065097.1, read on the forward strand.
AACTATACCCCCGAAACCGTATTCGGTTCAGGCCCCTACATTAATCAGTTAATCGCAGAGCAAGTTCATGCTACCGACTCCGTTTTATCGCATCTCTCCGAAAATCCGAATCCCATCCTTCAGCAACCACCGAGAAAAAAGTTGGCTTTCGAGATGCTGTGTGTGTGTGTGTGTGTCCACCGTTTAGGGTTTAGAGGGCTTAGAGTCTTAGAGCTTGTTTAGGGTTTGGGGTCCAAATCACGATTTCTGAAGCACGAAAGCTGCGTCTCGCTTTGCAAGTGATAGAATGTTAGAACATCGCCAAGAAGTGGTGTGAACAAAGAGCCGCGAGTCGTGCTAGACATGAAGCTTCAAGTGTAGACTATAAGAAGTTTGTCCTCCAAGCTACAGTAGGATAACCTAGCAGAAAGCCCTATATGCAGAGCAGTGCCGAATCCCAAGACCCTTTCCAATGCTAGGTCCCAAGATTCCCTACCTAGCCTCCATTTTAGGGCCGACTCTGCAGGAAACCCTACACCCCTAAACCCTTACACCATCCTAAACCCTGAACCCCTAAACCATCCTAAACCCCTAAGCCGTAACCCCCTAAGCCCTAAACCCTGAACCCTCGTACATGCCAGAACGACGTCATCGGCGTCGCGTTTGGGCAGGGCGACATTCCCAACCTCCGGCCCGCCACCTAGAGCCCTTTCAAGCTTTGAGGGTTTAGGGCTTTAGGGTTCAGGGCTTAGGGCTTAGGGGTTTAGGGTTTAGGGCTTAGGGCTTAGAGTTTAGGGTTTCGGGTTTCGGGTTTAAGGTTCAGGGTTTAGGGCTTTGGGCTTTGGGTTTAGGGGTTTAGGGTTTAGAGTTTAGAGTTTAGGGGTTTAGGGTTTCGGGGTTTAGGGTTTAGGGGAACGAAGCAGGGCCTGAGCATGATAATTAGAAATACTGCTCCTGACAGCTCCTAAATTTAATAGTACTGTTTCTGAGGGATCCTAAACATGTAGTAATACTGTGCCTGAGAGATCGCAACTGGCTAGAAGTGGCTTAATGGTGGCCAAAACCCTGTTCTGCTTTGTTCAGGCGCCCCTGCATTACTCGGATCCCGGCTTCGGGGCGTTACTCGTCTTTGTAGGGCTTTGGATTGCGCTGATTTTCGTGAATGTCTTGAAGCCAGCTGGGGAGGAGAGAGAATATCCCTAAACCCCTAAACCCTGGATGCGTAGAACGGAAACTCACTGACATGGATTCAAAGTGTGTAATGCTTCGCTGCTCTCCTTTTTCTTGTTATGCACAAAGCTAAACCCGCAACCCTAAACCCTTTTAGGGTTTAGGGCTTAGTGTTCAGGGTGATTTGTCAAAGCTGCCGCATCTCTTGGCGCCCGGTCTTCCGCCTGTGAAGGTGCCACGGTTTAGGGTGTAGGGCAGGGTTTAGGGCTTTGTGGTGCACCAACCGGGGGAGAGACTGAAAGAGTTACCAAGACTGTTTCTTAGGGTCTTAGGGTTCTTAACCTACTTATCGACACTACTACAAGATGCCCCAAAAAATATTTGTTCGAATAAGGTCAGTTCTTTAAGTTCATATTCCTTAAATTCGCACTGTCTACCGTTGGGTGTTGTCTGCCGAAGATATGCATCAGAGCATGTTCAGGCGTTGGGTTCAGGGTTTAGGGTTTTGGGGTTCAGGGTTCAGGGCTTAAGGTTTAGGGTCTTCGAGTCTTCGGTGGTGGGGGCTTAGGTTTCGGTCTTTCGGTGTGTCAGGTTCTACCGCAACGGCACCGAGATTCGCGAAGCGGAGGTTCTTCGAATTCGTGGGGAGGCCGCGTGGGTGCTGAAGTCCTCAAGTCAGCAGAGTTAGGTCTTAGATGGGAGGGGGGGGTGCTCCCGGATTCCCAAACGCGAACCCCAAACCTTAAACCCTAAACCCTAGAATTCTCACCCTGGCCCTAAACCTAAAACACAAAACCAGAGAAATCTAATCAGTAGACAACTTCCCACGTGAACGTGGTGTCAGACCTGTGCATAGTTTCGTGTGACGGAACTCACCCTGCGGAGTGTTGTCGAGGTGCCCGCCCGTCTGAGAGAACTGAAACTACAATTCCGACCTCAACGACTTATGTCATTCTCGGGCCCCCCCCCCTCCGCCAAACCCCACTGATGCTGATGCGCGCCCTTTGTGGGCTTCTGCAGCCCACATTCAAGAATTTGGCAAAACATCGCCTCGCACTGCAGGGCCGCTTGCGCATGGCCCCGAAACCCGCCACAGCCTGGGGAATGGCTGCAAAATGCGTGCGTGTTCCGCAAGGCCTCCGGGCGATTTCCGGGGCAGCCTGGTGGAAAAAGGAAGGTCCGATGAAACAGGGTCAGCGGCACTGCCGGTCCCGCCTTTTGCCAAAGCAAAGCTCTGGAGGGTTGGGCCTGCCGTGGGCTCGAATCCAAAACACGAAGGTTGGGCACTGTGGCTGCTCAGGGCGCGGTGGGTGCTGCAGGGCCTGGGGGTCGGCGCTGACAGCCCCGGCTTCGCGCAGGGCGCTGCGAGGAGCTCCACAAAGCGCAGAGGCAAAGGCCTCCAAGCCCGAAACGGTGAAACACAACTTCTGGGCGCCGCCCGGGGTCGGCGGCTTGACATTCGATATTCACATACTGTTATTTTATACCATAGTCTGTTAAAACAAAGTACACTATCTTGTAATGTGTTGTAGTTTATAAATTTGACCCTAGTAGGTTATACTATACTAAAAGAAAACTTGATTCTATCATGTTCTAGTATACTGTACCCTAAACCCTAAACCCTAAACCTGTACCAAACCGTGTCATCCAAGAAGTGCCAGACTGCACCAGGCCTTTCCCGCCTTCAGCGTCAGCGATGGTCGCAGCCTCGGGAGACATGCGGCGGCTAGGACTCTCTTGGCTCTTGCGTAGTGCTGAAAGAAGAGAATCCTCTGGGTTTAGGGCTTTAGGAACTTTAGGGTTTCGGGGTTTAGGGCCTTAGGGTTTCGGGGTTTAGGGCTTTAGGGTTTAGGGGTTTAGGGCTTTAGGGTTTAGGGTTTCGGGGTTTGTGGATTTGGGGTTTTAGGGGTTTAGGGGTTTAGGTTTTAGGGCTGCGTGCTGCCACAGGCGAGTATCTGGCAGTTAGTCAGTTAGTACACGACCGATTTCAGGCACCGTAAGTTGGACTCCACATGCTCGCTCACTCCTTTGAGCCTTTCCCGATTATAGGGGCTATTTAATAGATACCTATACTATTTTGGGGGTTCCTTGTTATAACGTACAGTGTACGCCAAAGCGCTATTCTACTCATCAGAACCCTTTGCCAACCCGAAAGAAACCAAACCGCGCAAGTCCCAAACCCTGAGCCGGCAGCCCTAAACCCTAAAACCCTAAACCCCTAAACCCTAAACCCCTAAACCCCTAAGCCCTAAACCCTAAACCCTACAAAACCCTAAACTCTAAACCCCTAAACCCTACAAAACCCTAAACCCCTAAACCCCTAAGCCCAGCCTTCACAAGGAGCAGAGCTTTTGGTGGTCTTCGAGTCTTCCGGCTTCGCACAGGAACCTCCAGGCTCTTGCACTTGCGGTTCTGGCTGCTTTAGGGTTTTAGGGGTCTTAGGGGTCTAGGGGTTTAGGAGTTTAGGGGTTCAGGGGTTTAAAGTTTAGGGGTCAGGGGTTTAGGGGTTTTGGAGTTCAGGGGTTTAAAGTTTAGGGGTTTAGGGGTTCAGGGTTTAGGGGTCTTCAGGAGTTTAGGGTTCAGGGTTGCTGCAGGGAATACTATGCAGTGACACTAAGCCTAAGCGTGGTGCCGATTGGAGGCTTAGGGTTTGAGGTTTTCGGGCTGGATGTTGCTATTTGGGCTTTTGGTCTGGCTACAGTTTGTTGGATGTAGGGAGCTGTGGTCGATTCAACCCTAAACCCCAAACCCCTAAACCCTAAACCCCTAAACCCTAAAAGATGTTTCCTCTGATTCCCTTCAATCCACTCCTGGAATTGCGAATTCGCTCCCGTGCCCCCCGAAATCGGCGATCCGAAGTCCGGACATAGTACATCATCATCATCATCATCATCACCGTCATTCGATTGATACTGTTAATAACAAAGACACCCTTGGCAACATTGATAAGATTAACAATACTAGTACTTGAATAGTGATTAATGACAGCATTAACAATATTGGTAGGATTGACAATACTAGTAATAGTTGTAAATGAAGTTAGTCACTACACGTAGGCCACAGCCATCAAAGTGCATGCAAGCATTGGCTTATGCTCGGGACAAACCTGGGTTCAGAGTTTTGGGGCCAGAATGTACCCTAAACCCTAGACCCGAAACCCTATATCCCTTGAGTGTTTGCTTACACCCTGCGTCAAGTCAGGGCGGCACGTGGCAATTGTTGCTCCACGGAAGATGATCTGAGCTTGGATTGCTGGCACTCTGCTGCCCTACCGAGGGGACTTGAGGTTAACTTGTGACCCCAATACAGAATAATATAGACGCTGGGCATGTAATCGCATCCTTTTTCTGTAAAATACCCGAGTTTAGGTTGAGCACGCTTGCATATCCCGCAGATGAAGAGCCTACAAGACCCATGACCCAAGCCTCTTGAAATCTGTATCAAAGCTCGTCTAGGCCAAACTTGCCTGGGAGAGCATATGAAGAATGGCCTAAAAGGAGTGCTGTGTGTGCGGAAAAGAGGACCATTGCTCTGATGAGCCACAGGAGGGTAGGGTTTAGGGTTCAGGGTCTAGGGAACCATGCTGTGTGGACATCCAGCCTTCAAGGTGGATACGCCGGATCCGGGCTGCTCCCCATGTGTCAGGGATCCGCCTTAGACATATGACGATGATGACGATTCACACAAAGCTGTTGAACACGTCGTTGATCAAATATCAAGAGGTTCCCGGTAACAAAAGGCTTCTGGTTCTATGCGAAGCCATGCAAAGTCATTGTGCTATACATCCCCTGTAAATCTGAAGCCCCCAACCCTAAAATCGAAAATTGCTCCACCCTAGTCCCTAAATCTACGCCCTCAAGAGAAAGCAAAAAAGCGGGGGGGGGAGCTCAAACCCTGTAGAACCCTGATGAAACCTACAAAACTCCGTCAACAGACCGTCAAAGGCCGGCCATTTAGACCTCGCCATTCCAAAGCCGTAAACTCTGATTACTATTCTTGTATAGTGTTGTTGTTGTTATTACTATTTGCTACAAAGTTGCTTAATTTTTGGTAGTATTGTAACTATTACTGTTATTCTTGCTATCATCATGACTATTACTTCTTTTTTCATTATTGCTTCCCTTTGGTGACACTGCTGTTACTACTGTTCCTACTTTTCTCATTATAGTTGTTGTTCTGATGAAGAAGAAGATGATGATGATGATGGCGACGATGGTGATGATGAGTATTACTGTTGTTGTCGTTGCTGCGGTGTTGGTGGTGGTGGTGGTGGTGGTGGTGTCCCTGCTGTGGTGGTTGTTGCTGTTCTCTTATCGCTCCTTTGGTCTTATTCTTATTCTCCTCCTGATGTATCTCATCATTACTACTGCTGATGATAGAAATCCTGCATTACCTTAAGTTCCCTAAATTCTGGGAATTATGGTATATTCCTTATTAGGGGTCATGCAGGATTTCTATCATCAACCGAATAACCCCTCAAGCCCCCAAAACCCAAAAACCCCTAACACTCTTTCCCCCCAACCCCAAAACCCCCAACCAAAACCCCTAACACCCCTAGCACCCTAAACTCTAAAGCCCGAAAGCCCTTTACTGAGATTCTTGGAAGAAACCTTGGAGCCTCGCGGCCGACGGTGGCTCGAAAGTCTTCGCCGGGTCTCCGCTGCCGCCGTTGCCCCCTTCGCCGAGACTATCCTCAGGTCACCTCCGTTTGTTGTGGTGGGGGGGGGGAAGGGTAGGGTTTAGGATTTGTGGTGCTGGGTTTAGGGTTTGGGGTTTAAGGCGTTTGGGTTTTTGGGTGATGTCAGAACTCGATGAGTGCACTCAAGCCCTGAAGGAGGGTTTAGGACTTTGGGTCTTTTGGCTTTTGGGTTTTGGGGCTTCGGCTGTTTAGAGTCTAGGATTTAAGCTTAAGGCATAAACCCGAAACGTTAAGCTCGTACAAAAAACCCCAAAAAATCCTACAAACCCCTAGATATCTCTTAGGGATCCCTTCTGCAACACAAGGTTTGGGTTTGGGAGTTGTGGTCCAGCACTTACATGAGGCTTAAGGTTCAGGGCCTTGAGGTGTGGAGTCAAGGTTCAGGGCTTAGGTGTGCAGGGTTCAGGGTTTAGGGTTTAGGGTTGAGGGTTTAGGTGTTTAGGGTTCAGGGTTCAGGGTGTGCAGGGTTCAGGGTTTAGGGTTTAGGGTTCAGGGATTAGGTGTTTAGGGTTCAGGGTTTAGGGTTTAGGGTTCAGGGTTGAGGGTTTAGGGTTCTGTACGGCTGAAGTGTGAGTGGAACCTTCGCGAATACACCTGTATCTGCAGAGCTGGAATGGAACCAGAAGCTACAAAGGCCCACAGCCCTACGCCGTAACCTTTCACTCCGAACCACCTCATCATGTCCCCCCTAAACCCTAAAACCCTAAACCCTAAACCCTAAAACCCTAAACCCTAAACCCCTAAACCCCTAAACCTAGCTGCAGCCATCGCCGGCCCGAAGGCATGCAGCGTTCTTCGCGGGCCCTTCTCCTCCTGGGCGCTTGCGCCACCATGTGCTGGCAGGCGGCACAAGATGGGGCTTTCGCTTCTACTCGCACCATCACCCATAGGGTTTAGGGTTGAAGGTTTTGGGGTTTAGGGTTTTAGGGCTTTAGGGTTTTAGGGTTTAGGGTTTAGGGTTATAGCCTATAGATTCCTTTGAGGAACCCCATATTCTAATTCTCAAAGCACCCTTAGGTTAGTCTGTGTGAGGCAGCCTTCCTTTCGCCGGCGGAGCCTCAGACGGCCAACAGCCGCCGTGCGCTCCTTGCAGCCACCAACCCAGCAATGAAGCCTTGGGGATCAGCGATTCATAGAGATTTAGGTTTCGGGGTTTGCATTCCTCAACCCAATAAAGATGCCGCGGGGTTTTTTGGGAGGGACGAGTTTGAATAAGCAGGGTTTTGGGGGGTAGATCAGATCCTAGTTAGTATAGTTGTGATCAGGAATCCTTAGGAGTCATTTTGGTAATTGTCTAGGCTCCTCTCTTCGGCTTGAGTCGAAAGCACATACACATGTAGCATGGCGAGCCCACCATTATGGGGATGCAACCTTCAAAGGTATTTGTTTAGGTGCCTGCTTAGGCTCCCAATTACTTTCCGGTGGTGTTGGCGAGAGGCGCCAGCCTGTCCTTGAGATGCGTCAGAGTAGCTTGGATCTCGGGTTCTAGCGATTCTAGCGTGTGTTGCAGGTTCCTAGAGAGCCCAATGCCCCTTAATTAAGGAAGATGCCCTAAATTATAGGGTTCTTAATACTATGATTTAAGGTATATTCCTTCATTACGGGGTATTGGGTTCTCTGGGTTCAGGTGTGATGAGAGGTTAGTCGAGGCGAGGGGAAGATGGGGGGGTTCCCTTGACATGTAAACGACTCAGCCAAACCAAGACCCTTGGTGGATACAACTTTACATTTTTGTTATAATAAAGCCCAATAAGGATTAAAAATGATCATTCTTCATATGGCCCGAACGGGAAGCCAGAAACTTATCCAAAGCCCTCCCCTTCCACATATGGAGAAGCAGCGACAGCCCGGTCATGGAAATCCCTATGAAGTAAAACCACACACCACCCCTTCCTTCTTTTTTTGAAACCTAAACCTTTAAGATCCTCAATAGTTCTAATGGGGGTCTGGGCTATATCATCGTGAAGAACCCTAAGGAACAATTGTCGGTAACCCCTAAACCCCCATACCCTAAACCCGAAACCCTAAACCCTTATAGGTAATTATCTAGGCCCCTTCTCTTCGAGACCTCAGCCACCCTTCCTGCATCCTTGGGAGCCCACCAAAGGCGGGTTCCGCTGGCCTGCTGGGTGCCATGAGCGCGCCTGCTGCACTCGCTTGAGGGTTTAGGGTTTTAGGGTTTTAGGGTTTTGGGTTTTGGGTTTTAGGGTTCAGGGTTTAGGGTTTTAGGGTGTTAGGGTTTCAGGGTTGAGGGTTTAGGGTTGTGGGTTGTGGGGCCTGGGATCGGCTGGAGGATTTTTTTTAAGGGTTCGGTGATAAGGGTTTCGGGCCAGGATGGTGGAAGGTTCCGAGCTTTCGGGCTGAAGGCGGGGCTCTGCTAATATAGAGGCCTCAATAATTCCCTATAATAATTTTGGGGGGTTCCTTATTATAATTATATTATAAAGGACCCCTAAACCCTATTCTAATTATTAAGGCCCCTACACTAGGACTTTCGTGTCTGATTTGGGGCCTCGGAGCTCGGGTGGGCAAGGCTCCCAGGAAAACGAACTAAAGGTCCCCAAGGCCCAAACCCTGACGCCAGTGGATGTTTAGGGTTTAGGGTTCAGGGTTTAGGGTTTAGGGGTTCGGCTGAACAAGATCGCAGAACACTCAAAAAGACGGGTTGGGGCCTATGGCTTTTATTTAGCAAGCCCTCAGCCCTACTTCTCCGATGGCTTTGCTGCAAAGCCGGGCAAGCTATTCTCCCCCAACTCGGTAAGATTCATGTAGGGGCCTTAATAAGTAGAATAGGGTCTTGGGGGTTCCTTATTGGAATTCTAGTAGAATGTACCCCAAACCCTATTCTAATTATTAAGGCCCCTATGTTAGGACTCAGGGAAGTCGCTGACGGCACCTTCGTCTGTAAAGTGGCGTTGCTGCCGCGTCTCCCTGCATGCATGCATGGATGTATGCATCTACCTCTGTGTCTGTGTGTAATATATATATATATATATTTATTTATTTATTTATTTATTTACTTATTTGTTTGTTTATTTGTTTATATTTATATTTATTTATTTGTATTTATATATATATATATCTCTCTCTCTCTCTCTCACTCTCTCTCTCTCTCTCTCTCTCTCGCTCTCCATTGCCCTCGCCGCATTAGCGCACTAGCCCAGTAGAAGTTGACAAGGTTTTCAGGAGCTCCCGCACCATCAATCCAAATCCCAAGCCGAAACCCTGCGCGACCCCCGCATACCCCCAGACCCCAAATGCTCGGCTTCCTCCAAACACTCCGGCACCCCGGAACACCGCTCCCCTCAACCAGCCGTCTTTACCTTTAGCCATTCAGCCCTCAACTACGTCTCTTTGATCATCATACTAAATCCAAAAAAAGGCTCCCCATACCTTAACCCCTCCATACCTTAAGCCGTAAGCCCAACCACCCTAAACCCTAAACCACAAAAACCCTAAACCCTAAACCTAAACCCTCAACCCTAAACCCTAAACCTAAACCCTCAACCCTAAACCCTAAACCCTAAACCACAAAAAAGTGACAGCAACTCCCCGAGGCCCGAAGAGTGCCTCTGCTGCTGACTTTTTCGGCCTCCCGCACCGAAGCTTACAAAACAGAGCGCTGAAATTTATGCCCTTAGGGGCCTAAAGGGCTTAAAAGGTTTAAGGCTCAAAGGGTTTAGGGCTTGGGATTTAGGATTTAGGGTTTAGGGCTTAGGGCCTAAAGGGCTTGAAGGGTTTATGGCTTATAGGGCTTGGGGTTAGCACCTAGAGGGCTTAAAGGGTTTAGGGCTTAGGCTTTGGGGTTTAGGGCCTTCAGGGGCTTAGGGCTTAGGGTCTGAACCCCGTGCAAGCCTTCATGAGCAGGGTTTTTGGCTCAGAGGTCGGGGATTAGGGATTAGGTTTGAGGGTGTTTGCGGGGTTCCATAGATCCTGTTATGGGGGATACTTTCCCAAATCATAATAAGGATCCCTAACATAGAAACCTTACATTCTACTATATAATCGACTATATAGGTACTTACCCTTTGGGAAAATATTTTTGGAGAGCTTTAGTCCACAATCTCTTGGGATAGAGGTCTTCAGCACACTGAGGGCTACTTCGGGCCCTGAAGCCGAGTGTGAATGCAGGAGCCGTGATTCTTAGTGCGCTTAGCTTCGCTGAAACTGAACCCTTCTGATGACCCTCAACCCTAAACCTCAAACCCCTATTCTGATTCCGCATGTAAAGATCTCACCATGGGTCTTTGGATGTTGGGTCCCCTGACCGGGAGGGCAGGAGTTGAAGGAAGGCTTCTGCTGCAAAGTGGACGGCTTTCGGTTGAGGGCGTTTAGGGCTGACCGTCGGGGGTTTCGGGCTCCGAAACAGCCTTGGAATCGGAATCCCCGGGGTTCAGTTCAGGTTTAGGTATGAGGGGTTTAGGGTTTAGGGTGGAGGGGAAAGTGCTCTATCACGGCACCTTCCTTTCTCATAATTCAGAAGAGTTAGCTACATGCTTCAGTGGGCTCCTTATGGTAATGATGCGATACTACACCCCCAAACTGTAGTGTGAGTCTTAAGGCCCTTTATATTACACCCTTACAGTAATCCCGAGAGAATCTGAAACCCCCTGTAAGATCCGTTGTACCCTATACACCCCAAGAAGCCCTAAACCCTAAGCCCTAAACCCTAATCCCTTGTACCCTAAGCCCCAATCCCTTGTACCCTATACAACCCAAGAAGCCCCAAACCCTAAGCCCCAGTATTAGTCTGTATTCGGGTGCGCCTCGTCTTTGTCGCACTGAGCCACCGGATCCCACGCCCGAGCCCCGTCTTCTCAAGCGAGTCAGTGACACACCCAAGCACGGCTCCCTGTAAGGATTCCTAGAGAAGTTGATGGTGCTTGGTTTAGGGTTCAGGGTTTAGGATTTAGGGTTTAGGTGGGGTCTCTGGGGCTTTTAAGGGCTGTTGGTGTTTTGGGCTTGCCAGGGCTCAAAGCCCCCGGGCTCCGAAAAGTTCGGCTTCAGCCGCCATAGTTGCACCCCAATACGAGGCCCGAAACCCTAAACCCTTAAACCCCAAACCCCTAAACCCCTAAGACCCTAAACCCCTAAGACCCTAAACCCCCTAAGCTTCAGAGACTTGGGATTCTGTCTGAGACTTCCGAGGTGCAACCAGTTCTAACCCGAAGCGGCACATCCAAGCCCAAGCCTGAAATCCCTAAACCCTAAGCCCTGAACCCTGAAATCCCTAAGCCCTAAGCCCTGAACCCTGAAATCCCTAAACCCTAAGCCCTGAACCCTGAAATCTCTAAGCCCTAAACCCTGAAAGCCTCAACCCCGAAACCCCTGAACCCAAAAGCTTGAAGCCCGTAACCCTGAAAACGAAAGCCAAAGGCACATCCCGGGTCCGTTTGAGATGGACCCCAAGGAAGCTGTGGTCATAGGTGCGAAGCTTTCCACTGCTTTTGGGTAGGGTTTAGGGGTTTAGGGTTTAGGGGTTTAGGGTTGAGGGTTTAGGGTTTAGGGAGGGTTTTGGGGCTTTGGGGGTGCGCGGTTTGCGGTGTCGGGAAGTTTCTGGCTTTGGGGGTGTAGGCGCTCGAGGTTTGGAGTTGAGGGTTGCGGGCTTGTGCATCACCATCGTCATCATCATGACCCCCCCATCATCATCATCGTCATCATCATCGTCATCAGATGTGCATTGTTTTGCTTGATTTCCACGCATGGAGGACCTTGAAATGTAACGATAGAAGGCTACACATTCCCAGATTGCTGCTTTCTATAGTCCCTGGACCTAAATCCTCAAGCCTAAACCCTAAACCCTAAGGAGCTCAACAAAAAACCCTAAATCCTAGTTACGTCCCTAACTCGCCGAGTTCCAATCTTGCGAACACCCCAAGCAGGTGATGCCGCGGACCCTCAAGTGAAGGATGCTAAGGCCAAGGCCAGGATAAAGGGTTTAGGGTTTAGGGCTTAGGGTTTAGGGTTTAGAGTTTAGGGCCTAGGGTAGGGTTACTTTCGTGAACTTTCGTGATTACTATTTACTATCAGTTGCTATCAGTATGAGGGTAGGATAGAATCGTTGACACGTTGCTATAAGGGTACGACCATCTGCTTCCTGAAGCGTACTAATCAGACGGGTAGTATGGTTGGAGGTTTTGCCGTCAGAGATTAGGACTCAGACGTGGGCAAAAGCTACAGCAGACTTGCAGGATTTGGGCCAACCCGAAACCCTAAACCGTGTTTGGGTTCGGTAGGAGGGAGATCTTGTGCCAGCGCTGGCGGTTTTCTGCTGGGGTCCTGGTAGACCAGGAAAGAGCATTCATGGTAACTGCAAGGGTACTAACTAGAAGTAATAAGGGTACTATAAGTAATATAAGGGGTATTATAATAAACTTAGTGTGAGGGCTAAGCGCTCATCAGATTGTTCTTCGATGAGCTGGCACTTAGCTTCTGCGGGTCGCCACAGACCCTTCCCCCATGACATGAAGACCTGATCCCACGACCAACACCTCAGTCTGATTGTCCCAAAATACCTCTGAATGATAGAAGACCCCACTAAACCCTCTACCCCAAACCATGCACACAGAAATGCGCCCCCTAAATGCCAAAACCCTAATACCCAACCCTAACCCGCCTAAACATCAAAAAATTCCGAAACCCTGAAGACCTAAGCCCCAAACCCAACGCCTGAGAAATTGAACAGAAGGCTCGACGCCTTAAGTTCTGCAACCTAAACCCTAAAACCCTAAACCCTAAAACCCTAAACCCTAAAACCCTAAGACCCTAAACCCTAAGACCCCAAGACCCAAAACCCTAAAACCCTAGAACCCTAAACTCTAAACCCTAAAACCCTAAACCCTAAAACCCCAAAACCCTAAAACCCTAAACTTCA
>CAJNJA010065108.1:8681-23018 GCA_905231915.1 Symbiodinium necroappetens
TTAGGGTTGCGGGTTTAGGGCTTTAGGGTTGAGGGTTTAGGGTTTTAGGGTTGAGGGTTGAGGGTTTAGGGTTGTAGGGTTTAGGGTTTAGGGAGGCGGTGGCCTGTTGCCTTTCGCGAGGTTGCGTTCTCAAGCCCAATCGCTGAGGACATGGTTCAATCTCTTGCGGTTCTTGAAGTAAGTCTTGCATATGCTAATGGTTGTTTGGTAGTGACCTGTTGATAGTAGTTGCAGTCGTCATCATAGTCATCACCGCAGCAGAAGTAATTGTCGTCGCCGTCGCCGTCATATTAGTTGTGGTAGTGAAGGGAGGAACACGACATCAAGCGAGGTGTCGGTGTAGCATAAAAACACTTCTGATTCCTAAACTCTGAACCGGTAACCCTTACACCCCAAAACCCTTAAATTAGGCCCTACACTCTTTAACCCAAAACCCCTAAATTAGGCCTTATCCTTCAACCCTTAAACCCTTCGAACAAGGTTCTGCACCTTGCAGACAGTCTTCTCTTCTCCCGCCTCAACCTGGCATTAGGCTGCTCGGCAGTCCATGGGTAAACTTCGGCCTGAAAGCGTTCTTAAGGTCGTTAAATGAGTAGAACAGAATAGATTCCTTTCAGGGTTCCAGAAGCGTTACTACAAGGGTTCCCTGAACACTTGGACATAGGGCTTTGGGCTATGATACAGCATAGTTATGTTAAGGAAAATGGGGAATAATATTTGTAATTTCAGGCCGCCTGCAGACCGGAGTTGTGTTAGGCTTTTACCCGGACTGGTGCTGTGTTTATCCTGCTTGACACACCGAGACAGACCCTCAATCTCGAACCTCACTGCACGAAGAGACGACGGCCTGGACTCCTCTCACGTTACATGGCTGCTGGTCATTTCAGGGTGCGAACTATCAGGCTCATGGGCCAGAGCTAGGACACTCACCAATCGGCTTGCATGATTGGAATACGGCGTTGGGGTATGCTATAGTGTAGTTGTAGAGTTCAAGTTCTACATATATATAAAGGTGTATATGTGTATATTTGGACATACCGCCTGGGAATAGTGCTACAAATTATTCAGGCTCCTATACTGCAGTTGCCAACACACTCAGGCATTCCGGACATGGCCTTCGCTTTTGGCAACCAGCAGCCTTTCCAAATTGGAAACATTATGTAGTAATGGCTTGGATAATTAGCCATACTGTCTGAAGGCTAACAGTTCAGTATACCACAACACCCCCTTCCAATTGTTGGGGCTCCTAGACTTGCTCGGAAGTTGTGATGTTCGACCTACCCCGTCTGAAGGCAGTCTAGTACGATTCTTAGTCGGGAGCTCGAGAAACTAGTCTTCGAAATAGAGTAAGTATCCCTTAATCTTATGACGTCCACTTATGCAAACATGAGGCATCTCTAAAACTTTGGTTCTAGAAGATTCGCTCGCCGTTGGGGATGTTGATAATCCGAGCAGCCACAATCAAATTTTGCCACAGCTTTGATAAATCGTGAACTTTTGCCCTGACAGAGCATGCCGGAGAGTGGGAAGAACTCCTGTGCACTCCACTCGAAGCTCCTGCATCAGAATCGATGCACAGTCACAATGGCAACTGGCCAGATCTCGAGCACGAGTTGCTACAGGCGAGCCTGGAGGAGACAAGCATCTCCTGCAGATTCCAGGGGTGATGTTCTGGGAAAGTGTAGGAAAAATGGAGGCAATTACGGGGGCCGGTATGGAAGAAAATGGAGGCAGAAAATGGCGGTCAAGGACAGGTCCAAGGCGGAGTTAGGGGCAAAACGGAGGTTTCTAGCCGCTCCAAGGCTGACGCCTGTGTCGTCCACGGCGACGGTGCCGGCCCCGAGCCCCAACTCCGGGACCTTGGATTGCAGCCCTGCAGAGCTGCCACGGCCAAAATGTCACTTACAGCAAGGATCCATCGCGGAACGTCGTCGAGGAGCACCTTACCAAGGGCGAGAGATACCCCTCTGCACTGAGCCCGCTGCAGCACAAACTCTAGGATGTCTACTGCGATCTTGGCGACGTGTTTGATTGAAAGAGGGGTAGCAACTGTACCACAAATGCAGAAGCGACTGTGCGATGTGTTGTGCTAACCCCAGCCCGCGTGGGTATTCGACCAATTCCAACATAATCCGTATCGCGGCGTAGCTTCTGTTCACCGCTTGCAACATGGTGCTGCAATTCGTAAATTTTTAAGCCGCTACCTCCATTCCTGTATTCTGAATCTTTCCAATACTGAATCTTTCCAATAATGGACGTCATAACCTTAATCGTTAAGGATACTGGAATCCTGACATAGACCCAAAGATCAGCCACGATCACCGTCTTGGACATTGGGCAATTAGGTCAGTTCTACCCACACGTCCCCAGCTAGAAGAATCAACTGCTCCTTCACCTTCACCTGTTTCAAGACTACATCCCTAAACTCTTCCTTAGGGCTCCGCGTATAGCATAGTATAACATACCTCAAAACCATATTGTAATTCTTGCGGCCCCTACTAAACCTGCATCGTCCATGCAACTGCGCTCGCACGGCCTGGACTGCATTGCAGGAAGTACTCTGACGGCTCAAAGCAATTAGTGAATTAGATAGCCAATACGCAACCTTGAAGTTTGTTGGGCTAATACAAATAAATAAATATATATAAATAGTATATATATATAAATGTATATGTATATATATACACACATACATACATGGTTTTATGGCTAGTTTGAAGGTTTAACCATTGACTTCTGTGGCTTATTGGTGCAAACCCCTTATAGTACCTTTGCACTAGCCCTTATTGCAACAAGCATGAAACAAGCCTTAATGCCGGTCCGGATACACAAGCGTCCACTCGACAAAGCGGTCCTCAACGAGCTCCCGAAAAGGTTGCCTAAACCCCAAACAGGTTCCCCTTGGTCCGAAAAAGTCCCCACTGAGAAATAGATCTTTCTTTTGGGTTAATATACTAATTTGTAGGAAACAGCTAGAATTGAAATTTTGCTTGGATTCCAAGTTCAGTATAGCTAAACCCGTACTAGGGTTCCTTACAGGGTACCAAAGCGGTTCCTGAAAGCCTTCCTAAAAAGGCTCTGGGACGATGCGCTTCCGTCATCCGAGGTCCCTGGGGCCGGTGGTGTACCAGCGCCTGGTCTCGAATAACACCTGGAGGTGTAGAACTGTGGGTTTAGGAGTTGTGGGGTTAGGGTGTGGGCTTTGGTGGTTTTTGTATTTGAATGGAGGTGTAGGTGTAAAGCAGTTAGGATTTCGGTGTGGGGGGTTTAGGGCCTGCGGTTTAGAAAATCGGCAGTGGACGAGATCTTTTGCCATCATAGTGTACCGGATGTCCTGCATGTGCCATCACAGTGCTACTTGCTTGCCCATGCCCCTACTTACAAATCGAGCTCGATGTGTAGCAGCTTCCAGAAAAAGGTACCATCTTGTTTGAACAGTAGGATTCAGGGTTTTAGGGTTTATACGCTTTAGGGTAGCGAAAACGGCCGGCTTGAAACATGCCTTAACCCCAGACCCTAGAGCATCCTCGATTAGTATGTTACAAGAATAATACAATAGAACACAATACCCTAAACCCTAAACCCTGTTGGGGTGACCCCTAGTCTACATGCCACTGGGATGGAGCCTGGTGCTGTTGATACACTTGCCTCCCTCCTTCGTGCTCCACGTCGTGATGGTCGTCCGCGCAGCCGCTCGCCTCGGGGTGCCTCAGGTGTGACTTTGACGAGTGGAGGAGCTGGCCGTGCAGATGGCTCTGGGGACCCTACTGCTGACCGTGGACGTGCCCCACCTCGTGGTGCCGAAAGTGGTGCTCCTGTTGATCATCCTCCCGCTGGTGGCCCCAATGCGATGCCTGTGCACAATGCGATGGTTCAGCCTGGTCTGGGGACTACAAGTCTGGAGTCGGTGGACGCTGGGGTGAGTAACGATGCTCATGCTGGGATGCAGACATCAGAAGTTCGTCCTGAAGTGGATCCTGGCCAAGCTCTACCTCGTGGGATGGTGCTCCTGAGCCTGCAGTTTGTCCTGAGGCAGACCTTCGCCAAGCTCGTGACGCTGGGGGTGATGCTGCTGATGCCTACTACCGTGGGTCTGCCTGGTCCTGATGTGGTTCCGCCTGGTCTTGAAGACAATGGGGTGAACAGTGATGCTCATCCTGGGGTTGTGAGACCTGATGAAGTCCGTGAGGGTGTGCCTAATGAGCTGGAGTGAAGTTTTTAGGTTGGGATGTTGCACCTCCACTAGTGTGTACATGTTTACATTGGTGGGGTGCCTTTTTGTGCAAGCCTGAAGAACAGGCCGGGCGAGTGGTGCGAGAGAAAGTCCCATTGCACTTTAAAAAACCCCTGTTGGCAGCAACAATAAGACATGCTTCCGTCTTTTCCCATTCAGGGCCATAAAAGTGCCTTCAGGCGCATACACTCCTTGATGCAGCATGTGAAAGATCACTTCACAAACGCGCCTATCAAATCTTCCAAAGCAAGAGATGTTGCCGGCAAGTCTCATGCATGATAGTCCTTCTGATGCTTCACACCAGACTGTTCAGCTCCGCAGCTCACGGTCCACGAGGAAGCACTTGATGGAGTGGGACTGCCACAAGGACTCGGAAGGGTCCCCTCATCTTGGCGGACGATCAGGTACTTGGCCAAGTTGCTGAGCGCCACCTCCGGATTTCGCCTTTGGCATGCACCGGCGGATATAGGAGCTGGCCTCGCGATCGCGCATCGCCACCAACTCGGCATGTTTGATGTCCTTGGAGGCGTGCTTCCCGAATCTGATTTTCGTGCGCCCCCACTGCTCAATGGTCTCGATCAATCCAGGCAGGCCTTTGTCATGTCATTATCCTCAGATTCATCGATGGCGACGGGAGCCTCAGTCGGGAGCTCTCCGAATTCCGCCACTGGGATGATGTACTGGCCTGTGCCGTTGGTTTCCATCTTGATCACTTTCTCAGCCTCGAAGAGCTGCAGCTCGTCATTCGAGAAGTCCATTCGGGCTCCCAGGGTCTTGAGGGCTCCACGGGAGAGGAGCAGAGGTGCCTCACCGCCGATGATGGCAGCTCTCACCAAACCACGCCGGCCCGCAACACCGACGGGCATCTCGATAACTTCCCTCGAGATCTCCTGAACACCGTTCCCAAACCGGAACATGTTGATCTCAGCCACAGCCGTGGGCTGATCAATTCCAGCCTGGGTCCAGAGCTTCCGGAATGCCTGGGACCGTCTCAGCTCCAATCACGCTCTTGCCGCACCCACTGTCCAGCACGGCATCCTGGGCTGCACCCCCAAAGGATCTCCTGGATTCCGCCACCTGCGCGGCGTGTTTGGAGGGGGGCGGGTGCACCAATCCGGCCGAAGTTGCCGAGCGGCCGGCCGCTCGAGGCAGCTGAATCCGCCTGCTTGTTCGGGCATTCACGAGCCCAATGGCCCGTCTGGCCACACTTCCGGCACTGTGCGCTTCTTGAGTTCCTCAATCTCCACACCAAAGGTCTTGCGGAGATCGTCTCCCTGGGGGAACTTGCTAGCCCGCTGAAGTCTCAAGCTCCTGTCGTCGGTCCTTCCATGTAGTCGCGAGGACCTCGGCGATCTCCGTCTCAGGGAACACCTCATTCTCATCATGACCATCCGACGTCTCTCTTTGGCCATGCTTCGCCAAGAAGAGCTCCACATCTTGGAAGCCAGCTCCACTGACCTCCGTCGATCCGCAATCTTCGGTCGTCATCTCCTGATTGGCATACCCGCCGCTCCACCATAGCTCGTCCTCGTAGTGTGCGGCCGCCGCGTTCCTTCGACGCGGCACGGTGAACTCCGGGAAGCACGATCGCATGGCCTGTGTGAGCGCGTTGTGCTTGAGATCACCTCCTGTACGGGCCAGGACCGCGGCCCTTTCGCCTCCTCTGGAAAGGAAAGTCCGGTCTTCCTGTTACAGAGGTCGAAACACTCCCTGGCTCGAGCGCACCTTTTCCGCAGCAGTTCTCCTTCTTCTTTGGCTCGAAGAGAGAACACTTCCGGGATGTTCAGATGTTCTCGCGGTCTCGCTCCAGCCAGCGTTTATCCAAGATCACGAAGATGGCCTTCTCGCCGCCTTCCTTTCGATACTCGGATTCTCTGAGGTGCTCCACCATCTTCAGCACCTGCCCGGGCAACAGGGTCCAGACAAAGCTGCCACGGGCCTCCTTCGGCAGCTTATCCATCACCAGAAACTTGTTGGTGCACCACATCTCCCCAGTCGACGTTGTCTTCTCTAATAAGGTAGCGGAGCCCATGATTCGCCATGGGCGGATCAGAGCCACTTTCCACCTATCAGCAGGCGAGAGCCTCAGGCTCCGCTGCCACTGTTGGCGGCAACAATCAAGACGGGCCTCTTTCTCCTTTCCGGGCCATAAAAAGTGCTGTCAGACGCATACCTTGATGCAGCATGTGAGAGATCACTGCACAAACAACCGTACACCCTAAACCCTATATAATATGACACGCTATGGTTTAATCAAACCCTACACCGTACCCAGGGAAGTCGTGGACCGTGGTCTTAGTACATCTGGATGCCCATACCGTCGAGACAGCGCAGACTTCCTGCAGTCCCACACCTCAAAATATCAATCCAAAGCGCACCCCAAACCCTAAACCCTAAACCCTACGACAGCGGATGCGAAGGAGCCGACATATTCTAGCAAAACCTAAAGAGTTGTCAGCAGAGAGAACAAGGGATTGTTATCCCTTGTTAAGCCTCTCTCGCCAGGGTTGTAATTTACACCAAATTTCTGTTCCACTTACGAAGGCCCAAATATTAAGGCCATCAGAGTTAAGGCCTTCTGACCAAACCCTAAAACCCTAAACTCCCTAGACAAACCCAAACCCTAAATAAAACCCTAGGTCTCTCTCTGCTAGGTGGCTTTGGATGCCCCAAGTCGGCTTGTTTTCACAACTTTGCCCCAAGGGCATCGAGGCTCTTTGGGTATTGGTACAGGGGGTCTAGGGCTTTAGTATGGTTTGTGGGTTTCAGGTTTAAGGGTTCAGGATGTAGGTGTTTATAGGTTTGGTGTTTAGGGTTTAAGGGTTCGGGGTTTGAGTGTTTAGGATGGTCTGGGAGATTCGGATTTTAAGCTTTTAGGGTGTAGGAGTGTATACAGCTGTTTAGGGGTTTATGGTGTGAGGGGTTTAATTTAAGGTTTGGATTGCGGCGTAGTGTTTGGGATCGGGGTCTCTCCCCCGTAGGATCTTCGGAATCTTCGGAGACGGAAGTAACATCAGCAATGGCGCGTTGGTAGTAAGACCAACAGTTGCTATTCCTAGCTTACTTTGATTGGCATTGTGATGATGATCATGTCGGTGGAGGGAGTCAGGAGATACAGGGTCCGGAAGAATTGTACGCTCATAGTCACTTTCCTAAAAATAAATAGGGGTACTCATAAGTAACAATATACAAATGCAGATGCTAAGTGATGTGAGATGCCTGGGCGATGGTGTCACTGGAAGAGACCGGCCGCGCTTTGATGCAACATAGGAGCCTGATCACTCCTCACGTTATTTCTTGGGGTTTCTGACTGTAAATGTAATGCACTTATGACATACCCCAAAATCCTTATCAAGGCCCCTGTACCACAGATAGTAACCCTTATCGAACAATCAAAGCATCTCTTAAAGGAACCCTCGTCCACTTCTTAATATCCCCTGTATGAGCTAAACCCTAAACCCTATAAAACCTGAACCCTAAACCCTAAACCCTATAAAACCTGAACCCTAAACCCTAAACCCTATAAAACCTGAACCCTAAACCCTAGGCCCTAGACCAAAGCCCACAGTTCCCTTCAAGAAGCTCCCGCGGTTTCTTATGCACGGGCCTGTCCGGCGAACAGCATGTGGGTCGTTCTCTAAAGTAGGGTCCCTGTTGGTCCTTTTTTATAAGGGTGCCGTACTGTATTGGGGATTCGAACAAGGGACCCTAATTTAGAGAACTACCCATGTCTTGGGAGCTAGAGCAAAGACCGATGTTCCTGACGAGGCCACCATGTTTGCCTTGATCGTCGCCTGCCACAACCTCGGCGCATCTGGGACTTCAATACTTAGAATAGGGTCCTTTGCAGGTTTCTATAGTGGGTTCCTCCTATGCTTCCACATTGAGTTCCTTCAAGGGTAATATGTTGGATTCTTTTCATCGAACCCTTAAGCTCCAAACCCCCCACAAAAAACCTAGACCTTTTCTATTCGGGTGAAAGTTGTTTCTGGTACAGGGATGCTGTTGGGATTGAGACTTGTAGAGCCGGTGAGATCGGGCTGTAGACAAGGGCTCGACGTGGGCGCGGCATGGGACTGTGGAGAAGTACAAGCACATGGTTCAGTAAGCTGTAGTCTTAGGTTTTGCGTCAAGCGACCAACCCTACGAGCCATCATGTCGATTTGCGTGCACGTGCATCTGCTGAGTGGCAAGTGTGCCTCTATGGAAGTGGAGGCGGATGCATCTGTTCAATCATTGAAGCACCGCGCCCAAAGTGCTCTGGTGGTCCCGGGTACAGGGCGGCTGCTGAATTCTTCTGGAAAGGTGCTGGACGGAGCACAAACTATAACAGAAGCCGGGTTGATGCGCGGAGACGTGCTCACCCTACATGTGAACCAAGTGCAGCTTAGGGCGACTCGGCGAGGCGGTGTGTTCTCTGCGTTCGCCGCACTTCTGGGTGATGGGTCTGTGGTCACCTGGGGTAAAGCCGGAGCTGGTGGCGACAACAGTGCGGTACAGGATCAGCTGCGTGATGTGCAGCGGATCCAAGCTTCTTCTTGGGCCTTTGCTGCAATCCTGGGTNNATGGGTCTGTAATCACCTGGGGTAGATCCGACTACGGTGGCGTCAGCAGTGCGGTACAGGATCAGCTGCGAGATGTGCAGCAGATCCAAGCTTCTGTCGGTGCCTTTGCTGCAATCCTGGGTGATGGATCTGTAATCACCTGGGGTAGATCCGACTACGGTGGCGACAGCAGTGCGGTACAGGATCAGCTGCGAGATGTGCAGCGGATCCAAGTTTCTGTTGGTGCCTTTGCTGCAATCCTGGGTGATGGATCTGTAATCACCTGGGGTAGGGCTGACGAGGGTGGCTACAGCAGTGCGGTACAGGATCAGCTGCGCGATGTGCAGCAGATCCAAGCTTCTACTTGTGCCTTTGCTGCAATCCTGGGTGACGGTTCTGTAATCACCTGGGGTAGGGCTGACGAGGGTGGCGACAGCAGTGCGGCACAGGATCAGCTGCGCGATGTGCAGCAGATCCAAGCTACTAGTGGTGCCTTTGCTGCAATCCTGGGTGATGGATCTGTGGTCACTTGGGGAAGGCCCGACATGGGCGGCGACAGTGGTGCGGTTGAGGATCAGCTGCGAGATGTGCAGCAGATCCAAGCTTCTACCTTTGCCTTTGCTGCAATCCTGGGTGATGGATCTGTGGTCACCTGGGGTAGGGCCAACGATGGTGGCGACAGCAGTGCGGTACAGGATCAGCTGCGAGATGTGCAGCAGATCCAAACTTCTGCTCTTGCCTTTGCTGCAGTCCTGGGTGATGGTTCTGTAATCACCTGGGGTAGAGCCGACTACGGTGGCGTCAGCAGTGCGGTACAGGATCAGCTGCGAGATGTGCAGCAGATCCAAGCTTCTGATGGCGCCTTTGCCGCAATCCTGGGTGATGGGTCTGTGGTCACCTGGGGTAGGGCCGACTACGGTGGCGACAGCAGTGCGGTACAGGATCAGCTGCGAGATGTGCATCAGATCCAACCTTCTACTTGGGCCTTTGCTGCAATCNNGATGGGTCTGTGGTCACCTGGGGTAGCGCCGACTGCGGTGGCGACAGCAGTGCGGTACGGCATCAGATGCGAGATGTGCAATAGATCGAAGCTTCTGTTGGTGCCTTTGCTGCAATCCCGAGCGATGGACCTGTCGTCACATGGGGGGATGTCGACCATGGTGGTGACAGCTGCACCGTACAGGAGCAGCTGCCTGATGTGCAACAGACTCTTGTTTCAACAGGTGAGAAGCAAACTGCGCGCCCCTGGTTTTGATGGACTCCTATAGGTCCTCCAGTAATACACGTTTGCCGTATGTTCTTGGTATCCTTGTTCATGGAACTAAACATGGGAGAAGGTGCAACATCCATTGGCACTATGTTGGGTTGTATTAAGGTGACTGTAAGTGTTCTATAGCTTTGGTTTGGAGCTTTCGGGTACAAGACTACCCATCAAAGGCACACGCGATTCTGCAACACAACACACGGTCCATCTGAGTATATAGTACATATATACAGTATACACCGACTACATTCTACAGACACGTCGCGACGTCATTGCCACAATGGAACGGCCTTTACCAACGAACAAGCCACCCCATGTTTCGTGCTTTCGGTGCAGGTTGCAGTTGCCAGCTCCTGCGGCGCCTCTGGGGCAGCAGAGAGAAGTAGTGCCCACGTCGAATCCAGGGTCTTTTTCGGCTGATCTCCGTGCCTAGGGGCCAGGAGAGAGGGGTATGTCGAGTCTAGACATACGCAGTTGCAGCGATTCACGAAGATACGATCTTGTCAATAAGCACAATAAGCAACGCTGCACACAGGATTCGCACAGGAATCGCTACCGGGGCGGAGGGTGAGACTACTTTCTGATTCGGGGTTTAGCAGCCTTAAAGCCTTAAAACACGAAAACCCCAAGTCCTCTTCTAAGCCATCTTCCAGTTCCCTCTTCTCCGTTTTTGTTTGCGGTCTTCGTCTGTAGGCTGCCGTCCCGAGTTCCGGCTTCCTAAACCCAACACCCTATACTTGCTACATGGGTAGCTCTCTAACTAAAGGTGGGTCGCTTTGCAGGTCCCCCAATAGTACGGCACCCTTAATGAAAGCAAACCCTATAAAAGGGACCCCCGTCTGGAACTACCCACATGTATTCCTGCGGTGATGGTTGGTTTGGATCTTCATATCCCTCTAAGTGCAGCACCCCCGATTAATCATTGTAGTACTATCTCACTTAAACACCCGGACTCTGCAAGCCGAAGAGCCCTCGCGTGCTACACCCACCTGTTGAGGCCTTGCTCCTACAACGCCTCGGCTGCAATCCACGCGGAGAATCGGCCGAGAGCCAGGAATTCGACAGCCTTTGGTCGGCCTCCGCTATCGCGAGCTGCTTGAGCTGTGCTGGGTCAAGGCTTTAAACCCTAGTGAAACCTCCAAAACCTAAGCCCTTTTGGGCTTACAGGGGGAGCAGTGGCGGAAAAAGGGGTCAAGGTTGGGTCCAGGGTTTGGACACTTGTGGTCCACGAGGTTGCTGTTGCAAGTCCGAGTTTTGGGGTTCAAGGACGCCTGCCAGAGTCGGGCGTGGGGCGTGTAACGCAGGGTTCCGGGTTATGCTTTAGGGTTTAGGGTTAGAGGGTTAGAGGGTTAGGGTTTAGGCGCGCTGACAACGAGCCCTTGTAGAGCCCTTACAGACCCGAGGCTTGCTCCCATTGATCAGCGTCCTGGCCCTTCTCGCGCTTATTCCAGACGTGAAGCCGGGCGAAGCTCGACTGAACCTGTTTAGGGTTTTATAGGGGTTTGGGGGTCTGGGCATGGGAAAAGTGCTCCATCGAAGCCACGGCACAAGAGAGATACATACTTCACCGGGTATGCTGAAGGAAGTTAGTTCCTGAAGAACCATGCTTAACAAGAGAACCCTAAACCGTAAATCGATATATGATGAGATGCTTGGTGTCTCAAACTAAGTTCCGTGACAAGAACCCAGGAACGAGTCTCCGACATCGAGCAGGGCGACGGTGCCCGGGATGCAAGTTAAGGGCTTGAGGCTGTATGGCTTAGAAGGGCTTAGGTTGTAAGATAAATATATATATATATATGTATGTATGTATGTATGTATGTATGTATGTATGTATGTATGTATATGTCATATGTATATGTATGTATATGTGTGTATCTATATATATATATACACTATACTTACTTACATATATATATATATGTATAATATGGCTTGAGTTGTATGTGAAATAATGACGGATCAGAGTCTGGGCCTCAGAACAAAAATTGCGTGTTGAAGAATCTCCACGTTGCTAAAGGAACCCGCTGTGGCAACAGCTGCCTATGAGAACGGGCTAGGAGAGACTTACTAAAATTGGCCCTCCCAAGCAAAGGTTCATCACAGTCGGATTGATGTCAGTCGTCACTCCCCCTCCGCATCACCCTTTCGCCCCGTAGACCTTGACAAGAAAGTGTAAGGCTATCGCAAAATCCAAAACTTACACTAGCGGGACCGCCACAACTGCCTCTCGTAGGATAAGACCCCCCTCATGAGGAGCCCCTGTTTGCAGAGTCCTTTCGCGAGTGTCTAGGGCCGACGAGACATTTGCTTCTTCATGAAGCTTCGGGTTTGGTAGGAGTTTAGGGTTTGGGTAGGGGTTCTCAGGGTTTGGGGGATTAGGATTTAGCAGGTGCTTTGGGGTTTAGGGATGAGGGTTTTCAGGTTTAGGTTTCAGCAGGGTGTTTGGGTTCAGAGGTTGGGGTTGTAACGGTCGGTTAAAGCTTACATTAGGAGTTAAGCACTGGCCTGCAGCAGTAGAGACAAGCCTGGACTGTTGAGCCACCTGGACTCGCGCATCCACAAGGGGTCGGCATGATTAAAACCCCTTCCAGTCACTCAATTAGCCTTCAATGATGGGATTAGTTGTTTGTAGTAATATCCCCTTCTAGCAAGAATGCTAGTTATTCCACTCTGAAGAATGACGGCCCCTGTTTTACGCCAGTTTGGTGACTCGGTCACCCGGCTGCTTTCGGCAGGTCCCTCAGACTCAAGGGGAGGATGCCTTATCGGATAGTTGAAATCCTACACCCTCAGCCCCAAACCCAACCCCACAACCCCTAAGACCCTAAACCCGTGAACCCTAAGCCTTGAGGGTGTCTTCGTGTTGTTCGTTGTTGACTCCCGAAGGCTGCTTGAATGTCTCTGAGGCACGACGGGCTCGCTGTGGAAGCAATGGATGGGCAGTGACCATACGACCTCCAGCTGCAGACGGCTTTGTCTATGGGTTCTGTATGGGTTCTGAAAAGGTTCGTCAAGGGCCCCATAAAAGGTTGTATAAGGCGGTTTGGGGTTCAGGCTTTCGTGCCAGGACTTTGAACCTTCCAAGACCTCATGAGCAGGAAGAGAGTAGCTTTGCTCAGAAAATGAAGTAGAGCTTCCATGTGCCAGTGCAGCTCTAGTTTGTGTTCGTTGTCCCTTTGTCTCACTTTCATTCGCTCTCAGTCACTGACCTACTTACTGTCTCATTTGCTCTCATCTGACAGAAGCCTACATAACTACCTGTAATAATATTCCAGAGGGCTCCTTGTTAGAATAGTGCTTTAAAGGAGCGCAAAATCCTATTCTAATGATAAAGACTCCTACATTACAGTATCCGACTGAGCGCGTGTTCCTGCGAGCTTGTTGCACGCATCCCCCCAGTGTCGGACCTTTCTTTTTGTGAACCCTAAGCCCGAGACTACCCTAAGCCCTTAAACCCTGAACACCCTAAACCCTAAACTTCCCTTAACTCTATACCCCGAATGTATGAAACGTCCCTCAAAACCCTAGTCTAATGATTAAGGCCCCTATAACCCTTATAGTAGCCCTTCATAGAACCCATTTAGGGAACCCCTTTTTTAAAGGGGCCCCAAAACCCTAGTTTCACCATTAAGGGGCCCCACCTTACTTGAGCAGTTGAGACCTGAGGATGCTGGTGGAGTCCGACTCATCCTGAGCATTGCCCCTGAAGCTGAGTTTTTAGGGTTTAGGGTTTGGGGGTTTTAGCATTGAGGGTTTAGGAGTTTTAGGGGTGTGCGTGTTTAGGGTTTTTAGAGTTTAGGGGTTTTAGGGTTTTAGGGTTTAGGGGCTTTGATACTTTTTCGGTGCTTGCTTTTGGAAAAGAACCGGTATCAAATCAAAGTTTATACGTTTGTCTCCCTGGTTGCGTTTTTGGGGACTTGATCCTTAAAGGAACCATTGTGAAATTCACGTTTATACTTCTTTCTGACGACTTCAAAGCCCAGGAAGTGTCTCGAACGAGACGGCATCACCGAGCCACGCCTTCCCCCGGGAGAAGCCGATAGTGATTCCAGCTACCCCATCTCAAATGGCGAGGACCCTAAAACCTAAACCCCCCAAAGCCCGTAAAACCCCTAAGACCTAAACCCTAAACCTCCAAAGCCCTTAACACCCGAAGACCGAAACCCTGAGCCCCTATACCCCCTTAACACCCCTCTAAAACCCGACAAATCCCTAAGACCTAAACCCTATACCCCAAACCGCTGAAACCCCCAAGACCTAAACCCTGTACGGGGTAAAAACCACCCTGAACT
>CAJNJA010065119.1:0-23018 GCA_905231915.1 Symbiodinium necroappetens
ACGGCTGTAGATGAGAACTTCATAAGTGCAGCAGAAGGTCTCGAAGCGTCTCGCTGCCTACGAGTCCATTTGCTGCTCCTGGGTCTATGATCAGACCCCGTCGCCGCCGGCCCTGTATGGTGTGGAAGACCTCGTCGCCATCAGAGTGCCCATAGTGCGTGGCGTGCCTTGGGGTCCGGACTTCCTCGCCGTCGACAGCCTTCCTGAAGAAGAACGACAGCCGCTTCGAAGGAAATTCCTTTGTCTCGCCAGAACCAGCCGTCGTGCCATCCTCTTGATCGGTCGTGGCGTTCTGGTCCTTGGCTGTCGAAGTGGCTGCTCTCTCCAAGCGCAGCAGGTCCTCGAAGTAGGTGGCCTTCGCGCCATCATCTTTGGCCATGTTGAAGTACTGCGCCGACTGCGACGCACGAGGAGCTGAAGGAACCGGGTCGCCGAGGTGGAGTCCTTGTTGTGCATGTCGAAGTTGTCGAGTTGTTTTCGGGCTGCCGTCGGCATGGTCTGCGTAGTAGCACGGCATCCAGGAGCGAGGCCCGTCAGGGGAAGAGAATGATCCCTTCCGTGTCCATTTTCCTTTGCCCTTGCACGGTCTGCCCTTGCCCTTGCCTCGGCCTTTGAACCCTTTTCCTTTTCCTTTCCCGAAGGGCTTTCCACCATAGCTCTTGCCCTTGCTATTCACCGGGCAATCAGCTGCATGATGCCATTTCGAGCCGCAGATATGGCATCCACTTCCGAATGGGCCTTTGCTCTTGCCCTTGCTCTTGCCGCCACGGTATCCTCCTGCGCTGTAAACTCCATCTGCTTCGGAGGCATCATCGCCTCCTCCTTGGTGTCCAGGTTCAAGGTCTGGATCTCCATTCCATTCTCCCAGGTACTCATAGTCATCGTAGTAGGTCTCGTCGGCGTACCAGGGGTACTCATCGATGTCCTGGTAGTAGTCCTCGTCAAAGTACCAGGGCTCCTCCATCCATTGGTCGTCGGTCCAGTAGGTCTCCTCATTCCAATCTGAGCTGTTGTTCTCGCCCAACTGGTTCTCCTCGTAGAAGTTGTCATTGCTGGAGCGGTCCACGCGGTGAGAAAGCCTGAGGGCCAAGGCGCGGATGTCGTGAAACCTCGAAAGATCTCCTTGAACCTGAAGACGAAGATCATCTTGATGTCGAGGCGGCAGGTTTGACTGCTTCAACCACAAGTAGGTCTTTGCCACATCGTTGACATCCAAGCCAGCCTTGACCTTAGCTTCCTCGAAACGGAGTTCCCATTCTGCCGAAAACTCCTGCAGTCCTTGAGACGGAGGCCTCTTTGAGCATTACAGAGTGCCTGGACTCCAGAAGGAATGTGGTGCTGGATGACGGCATGACCGTCATTGGGGTCCAGCACTTGGTCCACTGACAATCTGACCAGAGCTGCGTCTCCAATGTCATAGGTGCCGTCCGGTCGGATCAACCGCAACTCCAGTGCGATGCTTTGTGCTCTGCCGACCAAACGGCCGGCAACCAGCGGGCCCACAATCTCATCCGGAACCTCAGTGCATCTGTACCACAGCTTCAACTTGTTGAAAAAGAGCTTCAAAGGGTAGCTTTCTATACCCGGGCCCCAGCCCGGAGGTACGTCCTTGCGCCACTCCTCCAAGGGAATTCCGCCATTTCCTGAAGAGCCGTGTGGGGCCGCCATGGCTTCTCCTTCTTGGCAGAGCTCGTTCCGTAGAGCTCCTGCAAGGGGTTCTTGTCGCCGGATCGTGTAGTAGCGCTCGCTCGCTTCCAGGTAATTGGGCTTGCCGAGGATCGTGCGGTAGGGCTCGTGCTGCAAGCTCCTGGCCACAGCCGCAGGGAAGGCTGAGGCTGCACTCTGGGTCCGAGCTGCTGGTCGCTTCCAGAACTTCCAAAAGACGAATAGAGGTGTCGCTGTTATCTGGTGATACTAGGCAAAGCAGAAGGACCGCAGCCCGAATTCCGTGTGACCGAAGTCTCTTGTTCGTGGTGCTCGTAGTGCTCGTGAAGAAAACGCGGGGCTGCCCCGGTTGTCCAGCCTCCAGCCGGAACGCGGTTATGGCCGCACGCAGCAGAGCAGGAGCCGAAGCTCCGCTACCAGAATCTAAAGATCTGGGCTGACTTTTGCTCTGACTCCAGCCGGCTCACGCAAGCGAATCACGTTCACACATGTAACTGAAGGACACCGGTCGCTCTGTACAACTTGACTCATGCTTCCCTTCAGTCATCTCTCCATCCCTCCATTCTTCCGTCCATCCGTCCATCCATACAATTCTTATCTGCTTATGCCGCCAACACTAGTACTCGAAACTTGAAACCTCAAAATGGAAAACAAGGCCCCGCCAAAGGAGAAGAGGATCTGGATACCATATAGACGGCCTTGACTGGTTCAGTGATGACAACGACGAGGGGCAAACTAGGTAAACGATGGTCGCCCACCTTAAGCCCACCTGAAGGTGCTCTTCCCTCCAAACCCGAAGCATCCGGAAACCCTACTACCACCCTAGGTTTAGGCTTAGACCTTGGACCGGGGGGCAGTTGCTACGCGGTGCCCTCCGGTGTGCCCTTCCGTTGTAGGGATTTTGTTGCCAAGCTGACAGGACTGTAAACGCGGTCTGTCGAAGCTTTGACCTATAGGAAAGTGCGGCAGCCAAGCAGAAACGAAAGCAAAAGCAAAGTGCAGCAAGCAAAACAAACATGGATAAAGTACAGATTGCAAGAGCAGCGTGCAAAAACAAAAACAAGCAAAAAGAAGCTGACAAGGACAAGCAGACAGCGAAAAAGCAAACAAAAGCACAGAGCAAACGAAGCAATGCAAAATCAAAGGAAAAGAAGAACACACGCCCACAAACGCAAGCTGGCCAAAAATGATGCTCTTTCCCAAAAACAGAGTGAACCTGTTCGCTGGGTTCTTGCTTCGGTGATTTCGATGTCTAGATTTTGCCATGAAGCTCCGCTTGTAGAGTTGCTACTGCAACGGTAATCTGCACTCTTGCTGCCAAGATGCTGATGTCATGCCTTGGGACTTGCATGCCACGGCAGCAACTTCCTGACAACTGTATCAACTTTGCTCGATGCATCACACGACTCTTAAGCTGCTCAAGCTGCAGTAAGCTGTGAACCTTCGCGACACCTTGCGGTGGCGCGCCTTTCAAAGGCTTCATCGCCTCGCGGCCCTTGCGACGGCTCACAGTCACAGTCTCCGTCGTACGAGTCTGAACGGTTTATCTCCTGCCTGCTGGCTCGCTTCTTGATGCTTCCAGGGATGTGAAGCCTGAGGCCGCGCCTGACAAGACCGCAAGGGACAAGAAAGAATGCACGCACAAAGGTCCCACAAGGTCCCAAGTTACGAGAACTCAGAAGAACTGTGAAACAGAGCTTTTCTGCGGGAAACCTGTCAAACTAGGAGTAGGCGCTGCAAAGCTTGCCAGCTCTGCAGGGGCAAGTGGCCTTTTGCGCAGCTTGTGCCGGTGGCCGTGCCAAAGTCTTCGGCTTGGCTTTCAGAAGCATGTTGTTGACCATACCCTGGCGATCAGAGCATCAGAGCTGTGCTCTGCAAGCAGTCGGCACGGACACCCGCCTTGGGCTGCTCAGCAGCGATCGGTTCAGTCGATTCATGTTCGAGCTCCTCCAGCCCGTCGCGCAGGACAGTCCCGCTTCCAACGGCCAACGCACGCTCCTCCTCTCCGTCTTCCTCCTCCTCATCGCTTATGTCATAGCTCTCCGGAGGCTCGCGTGTTGCCTGATCAAAATGGACTTGCAAGTCTTGTAAGCAGCTTCCGCTATCGCCTCGGGTGTGTCCGACCCTGCTGCCATGCTGGCACCAGCCAGGTCCTTGATCGGATTCAGATTCCAAGACTCCGGTTCATCGCGGCTGGACCCTCAAGCTCTGCTACCTGCTCCTCCGCCGGTTCCCATCCGATTACCGCTGCTTATCTGCCGTGCTGCATTCACTGGTCTTCGGACCACCGGGGTTGGCAGAAGCTGCTCCTGATGAACGTGCAGAAGGGGAAAGAAACGATACATTCATGGGAAGTCTCGTGTGGCCGGGATCCTGCGTCTCAAAGGGCGGACGGCTTGTGGAGGATGCAGCCGGACTGGAACCTGAATTACGGGTTGAGAGACAAATCGGATGAAATGAAAACACCGAAGAAAACGCCACGGGAATCCAGGAGAACAAGAACCGTAAACAGGAAGAGTTGAAGGAGGGCCCGGAGCCAAGGCATCAGGCCCGGGCCGGTGAGAAGCTTCTGCATCTCATCGTAGCCGTCGTAGCCATCGTCCTCTCCCTGAAGCTCAGCGCAGGACATACTGCAGGAAGCTTCCACTGCTAGCCTCGTACTCTTCGTCCCACATCGTCGGAATGTCCAACTAAAGATAAGGCTGCAATAGGCTGCATCTACAAGAGCACGCAGCGCGCTTCTCGATATGACAGCATCTGGTTGTTTGCAGATCTGTTCACGCTTTGACATCACTTGCGTGACAACGGCGGGTCTTTTGCTCGCTATGAGTCGCTGCTCCCTTGCAGCGGCGGCACCACGAGGTACTCCTTCGCTTGTCAGAGCATTGTCGCACGTTTTTCTCGCAGGCAGGCGAGGGCCTGGTCGGCAGTCTGGCCCTGGCGGCCCTGGCGGCCCTGGCGGCCCTGGCGGCCCTGGCCCACCTCCAACTGACTCAGGTCCGAGGTCCGAAAAAACTTGGCATCACAGCGCGGAAGATCAGCGGTCCACCTCGCTTGAGCACCAGCGCAACCACCTGTCCAGTGGCGCCTCGCTCGAACAGAACACGATGCGCATGCGCGGCAATCATAAGATTACACAATAAAATGCAGCCGAGCCTGAAAGTACCTGCTGTAAATGCCAGCGAAAGTCCACAAGGATATCATGTAGACCATAAACACCTGCTGCAGGAGCTCAACTCAATGCCCACCTCCCACACCTCCCGTTCCACACACTTCACGGGAAGCCTCCATCTGGTCTGTCGGGAGGAAAAGGCTGACCATGTCATGCATAGGCCTCTGGAATATGTACACCTGCACATCGAAGCAGCTGGAGGATACAGTGCAGAATTTGATGTTGCTGCCGCCTCAAAGCTAACCTCCCCAAGCGATACCAATGCCTGCGGTAGAACTGCAGCGGTAGAACTTTCAAGGCACAGAAGCAAACCTGGCAGAGCCCGAAGGCCGAAGGCACCGAGACCCGGTACTGGACGTGAGCAGGGAGCCACTAAGTCACTAAGGTGACTTGGAGCGCACGTGCCTCTTGTCTCCTGGGGATTCCCGCGCTTTTTGATTCTCTCGGCGTTGTGCAACTAACACTGCCTTCCAGACATGCTTCTTAGATTCTTCGCATCCATTGCATAACACTGCCTTGTGTGACGCTTGGCCACCATGGCCTGTCATGCGAGGTTAAGTTGAGTTTCCTGGCACATCCTGGGGCCGCGAATGCAAGGCGAAGCCAATGTGTCGCCGCCTGCTTCTTGTGGGGCAGCTGGCTCTTCAGCCAGTGCTTTGAAAGGTAGCCTTCCTATGTCCTGCATTGGCCATGGGATTTCCTGCAGCCATGAGGGAGGCCGTTGCGGCACTCGCGATTTGCGGATGCACCTTTGGCTCAAAGCGATCCTGACGTTTCGAGATTCGATAGCCCTCACATGGGATGGGAGAAAGACGTCAGGCACTCAGATCCTTTCGTAAGAGGTCGGGATCAAGAAGTCTGGCATGCTCGTGCTACCACATCGCCTACTTAGGGCATGCTGACACAGACGCAGGCACAGAAATTGCCTCTGTTCGACGTGAAGTTGTGGAATGTTCACACGCAACGTGCTCGGCAAAGCAAGTGCGCACATGAAGGGCTTCGTGCGAGGCAAAGTGGCAGGGTCGGCAAGACTCCGATTGTCCCGTCGTGGGAAAACAATCCAAGGAGAAGATGCAGAAGTTGACGACAAGATGCCTCAACGCTTCCTGTCTTCTGAACTCAGCGGCTGAGTTGAGGGCAGGATTTGCGAGCAGTCGAGCGCTCCAGCCTTCAGAACAACACAAGGGAGGTGCAAACCTAGGACCTGTAGACTCCGAGGGCAGGGCCTTCAGCTCCTCGCACGCACGAGCTCAGCAGGAATCCTGCCAGGTTCTCTGCTCGCTGCGAGGAGTTTTTAGGGGCAGGAACCTGCGATGGGCAGTGACAGGCCATGGTCCAGAAGAGGCTCCCAGCCATTTAGATGTAGCACCTAACGCAGGCTGCTCACCAAAAGACCGGACAGCACTAGCAGGCAGCTTTCCGCACAGAGCAAGGCTTGGAATGGTTTGCGGGCACTGGGTTCCAGACGTAAGTAGAGCGCGGTCGCGGCAATACCAAAACAACCTGCCGGGCGGTGAGGAAACCGATCTGCTTCCATGCCGGAGCTTGCACGATGTTGAGAGTACCCAACGGTGCAACACAACGCACAGCGGAAAGCAGCGTTGCCAGCACGATGAGGAGGAAGCTGCTGTCAGCCAGTAGGCTCAGCCTACAAGCCACGCCGTGTCTGGATGAAAAGATTTGGGCACGGGTGTGTCAAGCCTGCAAGGTCTCCAGTCACCCTCAGCCCCAGCACGTCGCACTCCAGCCTGGCTCCGAGGTCGTGCTCACAGCTCTGTGCAGACCCTCAATGACCGGCAGGAGAGCAGCAGCTGTCATTCCGATAGCAAAGTCAGCCATCTGCGCAGGCGGCCTCGGTCAACAGCAACTTCTCTGGCTACAGGGTTTCTTTTGCCCCTGCCCGCCGTCGTCCGGCCGGCTCTGAGAGAAAGCAATGAGGCGTAGCAAGTTCCAGATTCAAAACAAGTCAGGTGGATCAGGAGCCACAGTCACGAATTTTCGGTAACGCCATGAAATCCCGGGTCAGACTCCAAGCAAGATCCTATAAACTCACAGTGCGTCTGAACCTGCGAATCAAACAGGACATGCCCCAAGTTTCCCGAGGTTCAATGTTAAGCTGAGCTACTTCTGCACATAAAAGTTGCACCAGCTTCAGTACGAGGTGCGACCCGGAAGAACGAACTCACTCCAGTAAGACCCGGCCGGCATTCACTCAATAGTTTGCGTTAGTCCCTTCGGGGAGAAATCCTTCTGCCAGCAGTTGCCACACAAGCTGGCCGAACGGATGAATCTGTGTCTAGCTCACTTGCGACCTTAGATCTCCGCAAAAAAGGACTGATATCCTGCACGGTGCTTGAAAGCAGGGCGAAGGGCCTAAACTTGAGAGGTTCCGGGGCTCTCAGACGACAGTTTCTCTTCAAAGCCTTGTACGAAGCCGAAACCTCTCATTCCGTGGCATCTTTGCTGTACCTTTCAGCTCTCGTTTTGAGCCTCTCTCATGGTTCCGTGAACCTGTGTGCTTCGTGAGTTCGTTGACTCTCTGTTGTCCGCCGGGTGGTTTGGGTGCGCAGTTCGCCACGTCCGGCTTTTACTTGCACAGAGAACTGATCTGCAGAAACACCAAATGAAATCATCTGCTGAGGTCAAAACCAGAATGACATGTCCGAGTGCTGCTGCCTGGGCCAACCAGGCACAGGCTCGCGCTGTTGGCTTGAGTGTGCGAGACATGTAAGCACGTGTGGACCGGGTGCAACGAAGCTGTGAAGAGACCAGACAAAACGGCAGCTACCTGTCCCTCGAATCCTCAAGTTGTCGGGTAGGAGAGCATTGATTTTAGAATAAACGATAGAAAAGTTGCAATGCAGTAATTAGTGCATCACACATCATCCAGCCACACAAACTTTTAGCCTAGATGGCCCGCAAAGCAAGCAGGCATAAATAGCAAGCAAGCAAGCAAGCAAGCAAGCAAGCAAGCAAGCACGCAGGCAAGCAGGCAAGCAGGCAAGCAGGCAAGCAGGCAAGCAGGCAAGCAGGCAAGCAGGCAAGCAGGCAAGCAAGCATCAGACCCAGATGCTAACGAAACAGTATCACGAGGCACGGTGGAGAAGAGAGGCTGAGAACAACGGGAACGCCATGGTAACATCCAGACATAGTCGACACGGCACGAAGCAGTCCAGACATCACTTGTTTGAGTACTGGGCCGAATTTGCCAACCGTTGCTTCAATGCTAAAGCTTCGGTCTCAACTTGCAGATGCTGCTTAGCCGAAGGCTTTGGCTGATTATCGTCACATTTAAGGGTGTTTCGCTCAATCTCTGAACGACTTCAAGTTCACCTCATGCTCGTAGAAATGTGACACGACACTCTAACGTTTGACGAAAACTCACAAACGGAACATTGCAAGTCGCAATGTCCTAGCCTGCTTCTGTCGAAGCGTGCTAATGCTTTGCACATGTGAACAGCGTCTTCAGCACTAGCGACTTGAAATCTAGCTATGGCAACACAAAAGATGCTCCAAAAGAACTAGTCCAGGATATCTCGAAAGATCGACCGACTTCGCTGTCTAGTGCAACTGCTGGGTCAATAATTCATGAAGACTGAATGCGACTTGTTGCCGATGGGCATCTAAACAAAGCCCTGAAATTGCCAGACGAGAGGAAGCACGACAACACGGAGACCACGGACAGTGGACAACTGGCAGCTTCAGGTCAATGTGTAAAGTGTAATGTGTGACAAGAAGCCAGAAGCTCTACTCATGCCGAACCAAGCCGAACCAAGAAACTGGTGTCCCGAGCAGTGATGGCAACATCTCTGGAATTTCATGAGCCGGGAGTAGTAAGTACATCCACCGAATCAATTGTTGACAGTTCATTGTTGTGCAAATCTTCCCCAACGTTCGCTACGCAAGCACGAGCCTTCAGGCTTGAGATATTTCTCACGAAAGCCCCCAAGGCAGCCAAGCTGCATGGTGATCTGTCCGTGCAGAACCAGCAGAACCACTGCAGGGCCTGAGACTGCCGTAGAACACGTCTGCCAAAACGCGCCAAGGACACAAGGCTGGGTATGAAGCCGAAGGAGATGAGCCAAAGGCACACCAAGACTGCAAACAAGCCGGCACCTTTAGGTGCAGATGCAGGACGGATCTTTCCGACAGTTTCTTGGCCGGCCAATGCGTTGCGGGACTTCTGACGTGCTCTGACTTCTAACGGCCTCCGTACTTCTCCTCTGCCGTGAACAGAAGTTTTCGGGTCATGGGATACCTGCATGCAGTGGCAGATACCGGCATGTTAATTCGGGAAACAGCCATAGCGCACAGGATCCAAGACGGCAGCAGAACGAAGACAAACCAAGAAGGACCATTGGGGCACCTCAGCTGCAGCCTGCGCCAATCTTGAGCTGGAGCGGCAGGAATAAGCGCAGCACCACTGAAACCACTGCTCCAGGAAGACGGCACATCGAAGAAGGTAGGGAAGGGAAAGATCCGCACCATCGCGATACAGCAGATATGCGGCCCAAACCAATGCAATCCAGAAAGTGACAACTACCTTGCCAAGCCGGCGTACATAGAAACGCAGTAAGTCGCTCCATGCTTTGAAATCTTTTGAACCATAGGCCCAGTGAGTCACGAAGCCACTTGCCACGACGAAGAAGCAAACTGCTACGTTCACGCGGAAGATGGCGCCATTGAAGGATGCTTCGGAACTCCTCGGCAGATAGTGGGCGCAAACAATCCAGAAAGCTGCGAGACTTCGAGCTCCGGATAAATGGTCGAAGGCTTCTCTGCGCTCAGTCTTGGGTCTCATCCCAAAGAGTGGATTGCGTCGCCACGTCCACGTGAAGTCCTTTTGTCCGACCTGCACCGGCCATGGCTCTCGTCTGCACCCCTTGAACCGGTAAACGGCGCTGGGTGGAGAGGGGAGTCGGCACTGGTGGCAGACGATCTGCGTCGCAGCGAAGTTCAAGCTTAAAATCAGGTTTTCTTCCGGCCACGCTTGACGTGAAGACCAGACACGGGCATCGAGGGGCCGCTCCGTGCTTGAGACACGGAGGTTCTATAGGTCTGGAGATGTCATGCACCCTTCGGGTGTGAGGCTCCAGGATCATTACCTATGCGCTCTGTGCTCAACCAAGATTGCCAATGCTCTCAGCTGCAGGAAAGTTCTAAGTTCAGTCAGTAACGTAGCAGATTGGTCGGAGCGCAGATGCAGATGTGCTTGTGGCCGATACACAACATCGTTCCAACACCACATGAATTGCCCGCATGGGCGATGACTCGAGCCCTCCTGCCACGCTCAGTGCTTTACGCTTTGCCGTCCCCCAAGCGAAGCACCTTGCTCCTTCCCGAAGGGGTCATGACTCATAACTGAATGGCACACTCGAAGAACATACAACATCATACAACGACGTGAATCCGCTCCGTCCTTGCCAGTTCCCTTGCCGAAAAAGAGCCACCTGGTCGCGGCCGGAATATATCCAAAGACCCCACCAAGACCCCACCGCGGCTGTGTGGCCTCATGAAGGACACCGGCTTTTGTCGCTTCCGCCGCTTTCGAGCCGGGAGTTCCTCGAAACTCTGGAAGCCGCTGTAGAGGCCGGAGCTGCCTGGCCCTGGACTGCGGTCCGTCGCAACGTTGCTCCGGGAGTCTGCGCCGTCTGCGCTCCGCGCGTTGCTGCGAAGGCTTCGGTTGCTGTGGGAGCTGTGGAAGCTCGGGCGCCGCGGAATGGGGAGGCTCAGGGATTCCAGCTGCCTCGAAGCACCGGCCTTGGCCAGCTCCGGGCACAGCTTGGGGGAATCTCAGAATCTCGGGCCCGGACCAGCTGAGTCTGAACGTCGCCTTCTGCTAGGCCTGTTATGCGACACGACGGCACTGCAGCCACAATAGTCCTTTCTGAATGCTTTTGACAATGTCCCGTGCATTCGGGTCAATCCACTGGATCACTCGTATGGCAAAGTATGCAGGTACTGCAAGATTGGAAGTGGCAAAAGCGGCACAAGCAGCATCATGGAAATCCAAATCTGATTTGCCCGACAGCTTGGAAGAAGTTGTTTGCAAAACAGACACCAGGCTCATCGCGGTGAGCGCAATCACTTTGAACTTACGCGCAAAACGAAATTCGGCATGGGGGTTCTGTCAAGCCACTTAGGACACTGGGCCGCATCTGTCAAGCTGCCACTTTTTCTCTGCGTGCTGTCACCTTTCGGCTCCTGTGGTCCAACTGATGCAGGTCATGACTTGATGAGGTGTCAGAAGGACCCTTAGCCCTATCTCACTTGAAACGATAGACGAAGCATGAACCATGACATTGACACAAATCAGCTTGGCAGGGGCAGTACGCGAGCATGTACGCAGCAATCGTGAGTAAGCTGACATGCCGCGAATCAGCTTGTGAGGCAGCGCCTGAATCCATTGCCTTCTTTGACGAAGTCGCAGTTGCTGCGATCTCAATGCACGTCAACTGCACACCCAGGCACCGAAGCTCCTATCTCAGAATCTCGGGCCCGGACCGGCACGGACTCGACTCCTGGGCCACGCGCGCTTTCCCACAGCACCGACACGAGCAATGAAGGCCCCGCCCTGCGGCACGCCGGGCATGTCCTCCAAGATTTTCATGGACGCTGATGAACGTGCTCCACCGCAAACTAGCACTAAGACTAACACATCTCCTTCTCTGGCTCGACCGGCTGCTGAGTCTGAACATCGCCTTCTGTTAGGTCTGGTAGGCAACAGACTCTCTACGAAATGGCAGTCTGTGAATCCGAAGAGACTGCCGCCCCACGGACCGAAGCAAGTCGGAATTTCTACCACATCCGCACTCTGAACTTTGCTGCCGTGTGCCCTCAACATCCTCGGCTTGCGGGTCTTCGAGATCTTATGTGGAGAAGGGCAGGTAGCTTAAGGAGGCAAATGCGACACGACGGCACTGCAGCCACAACAGTCCTTTCTGAATGCTTTTGACAATGTCCCGTGCATTCGGGTCAATCCACTGGATCACTCGTATGGCAAAGTATGCAGGTACTGCAAGATTGGAAGTGGCAAAAGCGGCACAAGGAGCATCATGGAATTCCAAATCTGATTTGCCCGACAGCTTGGAAGAAGTTGTTGGCAAAACAGACACCAGGCTCATCGCGGTGAGCGCAATCACTTTGAACTTACGTGCAAAACGAAATTCGGCATGGGGGTTCTGTCAAGCCACTTAGGACACTGGGCCGCATCTGTCAAGCTGCCACTTTTTCTCTGCGTGCTGTCACCTTTCGGCTCCTGTGGTCCAACTGATGCAGGTCATGACTTGATGAGGTGTCAGAAGGACCCTTAGCCCTATCTCACTTGAAACGAAAGACGAAGCATGAACCATGACATCGACACAAATCAGCTTGCGATGCAGCGCCTGAATCCATTGCCTCCTTTGACGGAGTCGCAGTTGCTGCGATCTCAATGCACGTCAACTGCACACCCAGGCACCGAAGCTCCTTTGGCTGACCACAACTAAGCGCCGAACAAGAGCACTCAACCGGGCTTGGAGTTCCCGGCCAAGTTCCACGCGCATCTGCGCAAGTCAGACATGGAAGTTGTGCGCACGAGATCAGGCATTGCATACAACAGGCACTGCCATCTCACGCTCACACTGTTTCCTCAAGATGATGGGGTATGGGATGGAACTCGCTCCCCTGAAAGAAACTCCCTTGACTAAAATCAATAATCCTTCCAAAAGCTCTGTTGAACCTCAATTTAAATGCTACCTCATTCCGTCGTCCTCAACACCTGCCGCAGGAGTTTCATGTTCGCAGAGAGAAAGGCTTTGTTACCAAACGTAACCCAGGAGCCGTTTCAACGAACGCGTGTTTGAACTTTCAAAAGGAGCGGACCGCGATACTAGGTCCAATAAACTCAACAGGCTCGGAACACCAGAACGACCTTTGTTGCACATAACATTATGGAGCACCAGATCGTTCTTGTACGAAGCAAAGTGAAGCAATGACTAAAAACAAGTCTGATTATGCGTCAAGTTGCTTGCGTATGAAACTATAGTGTGCTCCTGTTTAAAGTGGATGACATGGCCGAAAGCACCACCGATACGCCACATGAGCACTTGTGTCTCACTACACGGTTTGTTCCCTGAAGGTCCCGGATTGTCGAGGTCGCCCGGGCTTGGAACGCTGTAATCTGTACGAATCGCCTCAAGAGACAGCGCCGTGCGGAAGACTTGTCTCTCATGGCCACGTCCGGTAGTTTGTTGACTTTGCGACTTCGCCCTCTAGTACCGCGGTAGTCGTGCCTGCTAACGGACCACACTCCCAGGGATCCCTCAAGCCAAACTGCACACGAGAAGCGTCTCAGGCATCAGCAGTACCCTATCGTTACACGTAAATCGCCCTTCCCTTGCCTCCTTCAGGAGGACCCTGGGAATGCTTTTGGCCTCAGGCACGACTACAAGCACCATCTGCACAGAAGTGATTGGACCAGGGGGCCTCGTGCACCCCGCGCACCTCGGAGGATGACATGCTCTCGGGAGATCGCTGGATCTCGGCAGTTTCCCAAGTACCGGACGTAAACGACGCAGCAGTCAGAGCTTGCTGCTACGGCCTCAATGACGCACTTCGGTGTCTACTGCCGCGAGGGGAGAACACCTTGCCAGGCTCTTGGGCTCTGGCCGAGAAAGGTTCGGGCGCACCCCAGATTGGGAAAAAACTCAGCGAGCAGAACCTTGACAAGCCAGTCACGAAGTCAGGATGTTCGTTTAACAGTGCTGCAAACTCAGGTAGCGAGAAAGTACACTGACCCCTCATCACTGACATTGCGGTGTCACAGAACCAATCACGCATTCGCAAATTAACAACATCTGAAACGTTCCAACATGGTTCAACATAAAACTGTTTGCTTGCAGAGCGAATTATGGTGTTGCCGGACTCTTGTTTAGTGTTGGTTCAAAAGCAAGGATTTACAAAGCAATGCTGTTGTAAGGGCGACCGTGTGGCTTTCTTGTTGTTGTTGTTGTTGCTGTTGCTGCAGCTGTTGTTGCTGTTGTTGTTGCTACAGCTGTTGCATCTGCCGTCGCGGAGGGTGGAGCGATTTCAGGGTTGCAATGTGCTGAAACTCGAGTTTTCGCACCTGGCCGTCTGGACAAAAAAATCTGCGCTCTGAATTTTAGTATCGGTGTTTACGGTGTTTTCCTGAGAATAAAAAACATGTTCGACTTCAGGGCTGCACTGTGCCACAACTCGGCTTTTCGCACATGGCAGCTTGGACTTCTATGGGTATTTACAGTCATCATCAGTCATCAGTGGCTTCTCCGTTTCCGTTTTTTACTTGCAAGTCGGCTGCTTTCTTCTTTGGACTTGCTGTGTCTGTGTTTCTTTTTGCTTCCGTGCAAGGGTGGGAAGGGGGGGAAGGGGCGGGGCTGATGACGTCCATGCAAATGCGGCTTGCATGCAGTGTTTCTTTTTTGGTTCATGCAAGGGTAGGGAGGGGGGATGCCGGGGGGAGGGGGGTGATATCGTCCATGCCAACGCGGCTTACATGTAGTGTTTCTAAATTTTGCTTCCGTGGTCATGATTGCCTCGACCGCGACGAAGATGGTGAGGATGATGATGATGCTGATGCTGATGATCATAATCATGACGGTCATGAAAATGTTGATGCTCCTGATAGTCAGGACCAGGATGAGTTGATAAGTATGATGAGTGTGATGATTACGAAGTTGAAGTTGTTTTTCATGTTGTTTATCCTCCGCATGGTGATGACGCTAAGTGCCCGCTCTTGCTGCTGTTTTTAAGTTACTTCTTAGACGCTCCCAATACAACAGTATCGGGTTTTGTGGCTCTCCGAACAAAAGCTTCAAACGCAAAACTCTAGGAAAAAAATAACGATACCCACTGTCTTTACAACGCTTTCGCAACACTCACACGAGAATCACTAGAAAACAAAACATAAAACATGGAAAACAACAAAGGGGCACACCATCCTCTTATTCATGAAAACCAAGAAAAACTCGAGTGCTCAGGCTCTTAACAAAAAATTGTCGAACAAAAATAACCCCGCCTTCGCAGGGGCAGATGCAACGCCTACCTTCTTGATGTTGTTGTTGTTGTTGCTGTTGCTGTTGCTGTTGCTGTTGCTGTTGCTGTTGCTGTTGTCGTTGTTGCTACAGCTGTTGCATCTTTGTTGCTTTTGTTGCTGTTGTTGCTGCTACAGCTGTTGCATCTTTGTTGCTTTTGTTGCTGTTGTTGCTGTTGTTGCTGTTGTTGCTGCTGCTGCTGCTGCCGCCGTTGCTGTTGCTGGTGCTGGTGCTGTTGCTTTAGCTGTTGCTCTTGCTCTTGCTCTTGCTCTTGCTGTTGCTGTTGCTGTTGCTGATGCTGATGCTGTTGCTGTTGCTGTTGCCATTGCTGTTGCTATTGTTGTTGATGGCGGCCGTGGTGAGGCGGCATGCTACTCGTGATAGTAGTAGTAGTAGTAGTAGTAGTAGTGGTGGTAGTAGTAGTAGCAGCAGCAGCAGCGGTAGCAGCAGGAGCAGGTGCAGCAGCAGCAGCAGGAGTAGTAGTAGTAGTAGTAGTAGTAGTAGCAGTAGCAGGAGTAGTAGTAGTAGAAGAAGTAGTAGCAGCAAGGGTGAGGGGCGAAACAGGGAAAGGGAAGGGGCGTAACAGGGAAGGCCGAACGGAGAACGTGTGGGCTGTAACGGGGAAAACGTCTAGGCTGTAACGGGGAAGCCCCTCCCCTGAAACAAAGAAGGAAGCACGGGCGTAACAAGGAAGGCACGCTCTTTTAGAGCGGGCATCCTGGTTTCGATAACTGCTGCGCCAAGTACGCTGCTTGAGCACAGGAAAGGCCAATCCCAGCCAAAATCCTAGGGACAACGGACGTCGCAAAGTTCCTTGAGATGCACTGCGACAACTTGCACGACAAGAACCGCAATCCTGTCTCCGGATAAGTCAATTACTTGCCACAAGGAAGCCATGTACAGTCGTTGCACATTCTTCGGGTGTGCGAGCTGGCTTATATTTCTTCAGCTTGGTTCCTGTAGAAGGCTGTAGAGGGCACGGAACAGGTTTCTCTAATGTTGTAAGGGCCGAAATAATATAAAACAGAATCTGGATTTCGATTCCTTGCTAATGGAACAGTTTCGCAATATCCGGAGACATCACGCATTGCCTGCTTCAGGCATCAATGGCTGCCTCAACATGGACCAGGTTGGGGCTTCGGATATACTGCGAAGAGGCCGCAGGATATAGCAGCAAAGACTTCACGCAGTCGAAACGACTTGAAGGACATCCCGAAGTATCTCAGGCATGCTGTCCAAACGCCATCCGCCTGAGCTGCAACGAGACCAGCAGGAGATGAGGGAAACATAAATATGCCACGCGCACAGCA
This sequence comes from Symbiodinium necroappetens, assembly GCA_905231915.1. Classification (NCBI taxonomy): domain Eukaryota; class Dinophyceae; order Suessiales; family Symbiodiniaceae; genus Symbiodinium; species Symbiodinium necroappetens. The sequence goes on from CAJNJA010065119.1 coordinate 16,200, forward strand.
GAGACATGCAACCTTGACATGGACAAGGCGCTGCGATGCAGCAAGCAAGTGTTCCTCGGATGCGCAAGAAATGCGACACAGAGGCGACGGAGTTCCGCAGCAGGAAGCATTACCAAGTTGATGCCTGCTGTGCTGTGGTGCAGTACTGAAGGTTAACAAGGCATCACAAGGCATCCGATACAACGGTTCGCGAGACTGCAGGGACTGCCGGGGTCTGCAAGTGAAGGAACCACAGGATGCCCGCTCGGCTTCTTAGCCTTGCGACCGCTTGCGCTTTGGGCTCCAGCGTTTGCGGCGCCACGATGGCAGCATGTCCGCGGCGCTCTTGCGTCCGTGGTTTCCCAGCATTCCGCCGAGCAATGTTTGCAAGACTTGGAGGCTCTTGCAGCTATTGGCTTGGCAAAAGGAGCGCGTTATCTGCGGCTTCCACTCGACCTCCACGCCATCACTGTGCCTTCGGTAGGTCACAGTCTTCGGCATTATGGCTTGCATAGTCTGCACCCAGTTTCGTGCCTCTTCCTCAACCGGGACTCTTCGTGAGCTCGCGGCCTGCCCGCCGTGGGCGCCAGCCACGCTCGGGCGTATGGAAGTTGGGCATCCGGAAGTTTCTGCTGCGACCAGGACAATCGCTGCAAGCCCTTATCCGTGGCGGCAATGTAACTAAAAACGTGCGCCAAGGCCAACTCCCCAAAATGGGGGATCTGCATCAGCAGTTGACGTGCGTCGCGGATGCTGCGGCAATGGAAGAGGGCGGTCACTGGGTGTTCCTGTGGCTGGCGCCAGTAGGGCAGCAGGATGGAATCGAGGTTCCAGCATCCCCCAATTGCGGACCATGCTGCAAAGCGAAGTCGTATAGCTTCAGCAAAATGCTAAGGTCCGTGAGGTCGGCGTCCGGGTGTGCCACGAAGAATTGCAGCAATATTTTGGACCGCGTGCTCAAAATGAAGACAACGGCCAAGAACATTGCCGCGACCGAGAGCCCTGCATGCGGGTTGCTCCAGTATGCACGCAAGGCATCTGCGAAGGGGTCGCCCCGGAAAGGGTTTCCGTCCTTCTGCACTGGGTGCAGGTTGAGGCAATGCAGTGCTTCCTCAAAGGAGAGAAACACATTATTGCATCCCACCTCTCTGTAGTAAAAAGGGTTCACGGCACACCAACAACTCTGCATCAAGCGCAGGCTCACCTTGCCCCCGCCACTGCTGGGCCTCCACAGGAGTCCCGGGCCCAGCGGACCCGGGGTAGCACTGGGTGCTCCAGCTCCGACGAGACCCAAAAGCCATTTTGCCACCTTGTACCAACATGTGGCAAAATGCTTTTGCGCGGTTTTAGCTGCAGGAAAAGAACAAATACCTCATCGAGTATCTTGCTTATGCAAAGTAGGCGAGCTGTTCCTACGAAAGCTTCTCGGCCGCGGCCTAAGGTACCCCTCCGAATCATTATATAAGGTAGCCCCCATTTTGATGTGCGCACAGCCTGGCAAGTGAGCACGTATCTATCTGACTCGTCTTGCACTGCCGAGCCAACCGCCCACTGAATGCCGAGGTGCAGCACTTCTCAGAATGGAAACCCGAAACCCTAAACCTGAAAGCTAAACCCTAAACCCTTAAACCTTAAACGGGAACCGGGAGGCAGCAGGAGCGCCCGCTATTTCTGGTCCAGCTTGGCAGGCGTCGTGTGGGGAAGGTGACCTCATGCCGGTTTAGGGTTTAGAGGGTTTAGGATTTCAGTTGTCTTGTATCATGGGGAACTAAAGGTTAACCTTTGGGATTCTATGGGGGTGATATAGGGAATATGGTACCCTCAACAAATCTCAAGGTTTCCTTCCCCACTTCAGTCCCAGGACTCAATGAGAAGGGCAGCAGCCGGAAGAGAATCCTGCTAGCAGCTAGCAAAAGTCAGAGAGAGAGGGCTGGCTGGAAAGGGCGAAGAAACAGGACTGCCAAAGTGGTACTTTGCACAGCGTCGCAAAAGGAATCTGTTTCGCCCCGGCCGCTTCGGCATGCGCTGTTTACAGCATTCGAATCCTTCAAAAGTCACCTCTAGCTATTTCTGGAGTGGGATGGCAAAGGCTGCATGTACAGGCCATCCCCATGATACGGCAGACCTAAAGGTACAGGTTGGCCGTTGGCATCCCAACAACGCCATAAAGTTCCAGGCAGTCCGAGTCGAATCCAGAGTTGTATTGGCGTCGGATAGCCCTGGGTTGACGTTTGCAGAGCTGCTGTCGCGGCCCCGTACGTGACACAACATGTGGCATACACTGTCGGAGGCTGCGGGCGGGCTGGAATCGGAGAGGCCGAAGGCTGAAGGAGTCGTCCAGGACTTGGGTACGGACCGTGTCGCACATGCCCGAGTTGTTTCGGCAGAGCAGCGCGGCTGGCAGCAGGTGCAGCTGCATCCACCGCTGCGAGGCCGGCCAGGGCCTGACCTTCCCCAGACATCGCGCCTTCATCCCAGCCGAACTGGGATGGCCAGTCCAGGTGTGTTGACGCCTGAGAAAGCTGAGCAGGTGTCGCGAAAGGACTTAGACTTCCTTCGTCTTGCCGTTGAGATGGCGCCTCTAGCATGTCATCAGATCCTTGCTGCACCTGCCCGGGAAATGTCTGGATCGGCAAGCGTGCGTCGCTCGGAGCGTCGCTCAGGCAGTCTGAATCCTTCATGCGCGCAAGAGCGGATAAGCGCAAAACTGAATCGGAACTTGAATATACGACAGCACCGCGTAAACCAGGTTCTGGTGTGTCGTTTGTTCTGTGAAGAAGCGAGCGCAATCAGAATCCAAAGGAACACGCATTTTCCCTAGCAGCGCCGAGGCGATCAGTGAATAGGTGACGACGTACGCATCCACGGACGCAGCAGCAGGCTGCGGTCAAGGGATGCATGTCCGTGCGAATTATCAAGTGGCCTGCTCAGGTCTCAGATCAGCAGTGTGCAGACGAATCTCCTGCACGATATGACGACTCTTACATCACCGGGCTAGAAGACCATGAGCGACCACAGATGCTGAATTATACAGCCAGGGCCAGAGCACGAGACTGGCGTCAAGGCCTGCGGGGGCACGGAAGTGGCTCTCTCTAAAGCTCCCAGCAGTTTCCTTGCGATTAGGAGTGGAGCAAAACTTCGCAAACATGCATGGTCTTGCACATACGCATCTGGCTTGCATTCCTCTTGACTGAGAGTAGGGGAAGGGAAGAAAACATGCATCGTCTTGCAGCTACGCTTTTGTGCGACATGTCTATTTCGAAACTGTACAGCAGAGTGTATATTCGGCCAGAGTTCGGCCACGAGGCTTGAGGGTGTCCTTGCGACTCTGAGTGGCGGATTCCAAGCTTCGGCTCCGCAACCCGAATAGTATGCAGTTATGCAATAGTGTACCCGAACGCCCGGAACGCTTGCGGCGGAGGCATATTTGTGGGCTGCTTGGCATTGGATGCACGACGACAACCAGGCATCTCAGCAAGAGATGGCAACATGGCTTCTCGGCTTCATGGTATGCCTGAAACACTCGTAGAATCAATTCCTGGTGCCATGCTACCTTGAGTCCCGCTGAAGCTCCCTCCGGGATCATTAGAATTTGAGAACCCTAGTGGTTGCCCAAGCGCAGCTTCTGAGACTGTGCTTCTGTGGCCGAGCAAACGTTTGGCCATGTCCGTACAAGTAGGCCCGGAAGCTTTTCATATCTTACCTCTGTGTATGTATGTATGCATGTATGTATGTATGTATGTACGTATGCATGTATGTGTGTGAGCGCACTATCCGCGCACTATGTATGTATGTCTGTCTGTCTGTCTGTCTGTCTGTCTGTATGTATGTATGTATGTATGTATGTATCTATGTATGTATATATGTCTGTATGTATGGGAATATATAGGGCTGCTCGGCACGTGATGACGAGCCCTTGCAACCCCTCTTCGGAGTATCCAGCGAGGCGGACGCAGACTTCTTGGCCGTGGCTTTCGCCGCTTTAGCTTGAAGCTGAGACACGGTGCTCCAGGCCGAACCACGCAGGTTCAGAGGACGCCCTCCTGCATGACTGCCACCACTCCCAGATGCTGGAGTGTGTGAATAAATGTCAGGGAGGCGCTTGGCTGTGAAGTGCTTGAGCGTGTGAAGTGGAATCTTTGGATCCTTCTCCAAGATGCGATAGAAACCCTCGTTCACGCACTGAGCATCTCGAACGAAAGCCGAGCAATTGCACCAAAAGCTTCCTGGTTAAATTCGTGTGCGTCCTTTGACGTCAGCACTGTCACCAAGTTGAGCTGTCCAAGGGTGTGCTTCAGAGACGACAAGGACACGCGTCCGCCGTTCTGTCCCTGGTCCGTCCAGCAGCCAAGGCGGCCTAGAGCTGCCCGGACCGCAGCGACGTTCTCACCCTGCAGAAGCTCCAGCATAGGCGCCATCATCTCCTGCAAAGGCCCGGGCAGGCAAGCGCAGCAGTAGATGACACAACGTACGGGTTTTCGCCGCAAAAAGCAGGCATTTCCGGCAGACCAAACGATTGTCGCAGTCCCGGCGCCCCCAAAACCCATTTTGCCACCTTCGACCAACATGTGGCAAAATGCTTCTTCGCGGTTTTGGCTGCATTTCCGGCAGACGAAACGATTGTCGCAGTCCCGGTGCCCCCCAAAACCCATTTTGCCACCTTCGACCAACATGTGGCAAAATGCTTTTTCGCGGTTTTGGCTGCGAAAAAAACAAAAAAGTGCGGCGGTACCGGGCACATGCCACAAGACTGCGGACGCGAAGGTACAGGCGCACACCGAGAAGACCGTGCACATATGCGTTTTCGCAGGCCAAACGCAGGCATTTCTGGCCAACACCCTCAGTCCTGTTCCATGCGCAAGTCCGCGTCCGTGCAAGGCACCAGTTAGACGCGGCGGACGTTGTGAAATTCCAACACCTTGAAGTTCTGAAAGCAGTAGTTGGCGGGGGCATGTAGCACCAGGGAAGTCACAGGCGGCCAACGATGCACATAGCCGTCCTCAGCTTTGTTGCGCTCCACCAGGCCCCCGGACAACCACTTGGGATTGAAGGAGGTTGGCCAAGGACGAGACCTGTCCTCGCCTGGCTCCTGGACACGATTGTCCTTGACATAGCCCTGTTGCACTTGCCAGGATGCACGCAGGTATTTCTGGAGTTCCAGGGTCGCATTCTGGATCGTCATGTGGCCGACGTTACCTGGCATGCATCGCTTGGCCGCAGACCACCAGCTCTCGATGCTCTGGCCCAGGCTAGCCGAAGTGAATCCCGGGCGCACCGAGTCATCCCGAGACGGATCCCAATCCGCCAGTCTGGGCGGCTTGTACCACTCGGCCGTCCACAGGCCACCGGACCTCTGCAGCACATGCTCTTCCACGTACTCTCGCCATTCCGGTTCATCGATTCTTTCAAGTACCGAAGACCAAATGAGATGGAACAGGAAGGGGTTCATGCAGGTGACCGTGAAATGGATGGTGGCAACAACGAACTTCTTCTGCGCACCTGCATGGCGTCGGACAGCTGCCAATTGGTGACGGAGGCATCGACGGAACAGAACTCCAGAGAGGACGGCAGCATGGGCACGTCTTCCCGCTGCTGTGTTATCCCAGTGGACCTGTGCGGGGATCCCAAATCCGGCATGCGTACTGGGGTTCATAGGGGTTATACAATGTGGCAAGGTTCGTAGCCCTGCCTGATTCAACGCACGCGGCGACAAGCGTCGTTCTTCATACCACTGGACGCAGAAGCTGAGGAGGTAGTTCAAGCTCTCGGCATCTTCTTTCGGGGCCCAGCCAAAGGTCAAGCGCAGCAGCTCAGATCGCCACCTACCAGAATCGTCTTTATGCTTCGCCGAAAGATTGAGAAGGAAAAGGGTCAGGGTCCACCGAGATCTGTTCAGCTTAAAGCTACAATCTACCACGGCGTAGGACTCGCCATAGGTGTCGTTCTGGATGGCCGTTTTGGCCGCCTCTACAAAGGCGAGAGCAACCAGCGCACAGATGTCACCTGAGAGGTGGTGAACTTGCAGCTCGAGAACATCCGTGACATTGGCCTGGCGAGATGAGGCCTGCTGGAGCCACTGCCTCCAAGCTAGCAAGCCTTCATCCGAGCCCTGATTCGCAGGGTCCTGATTTTGGCTCAACCAGTTTCGCCTAGCCGATTTGATGGTCTGCAGCGGCGGCACATCTCCAACGACGTTCTCCGCCAGGAGGTTCGCTGCGGCTTGCAGCGGAAGCCATGTCACGAGCTGCCTGCCGGCGCCTTGCGGAAGTGCCGCGCACCATCCGAGGCTGTCGGCTATGGTCGCCTTTGGCTTGAATGACAACCTCTTGGTTGTCGAGCATGGTGCGATGGACTTCGTCGGGGGAGGACATGAACTAGCAACGAGTCTTGCTCGGGATGCTCGGGCTAGTGATGCGACATCGCAAAGGAAAGGACGTCGTATGAAAGAACAAGGGATCCTCCAATAACAGTCCTCATGCTCAGTGCAATACATGTACACGCACGGGTCGCCAGAGGCAGCTAGTTTGACGCTCACCCTCGCCAACAGGTTGCTGCCCGCAAGCCAGTTTTCACAGAACATCCGAAGCCCCTGGCGAGTTTGCCAAGTCTCGAGTTCAGCCTCATTCGTTGCCATCGAGCGATGGACGACGGCCCAGGACATGACTGTCGACTACCGACAAGAATCTGGTGCTGACTGAGCTCAGAGAGCTCGAGAGGCAACGTCAGCTGAGGTTGCGGATGAGGGGTCGCTGTAAACTGCTACACCACGTCAAATGAACTGATGCAGACATGTGGAATGACGCTTGACAGAACACCCTGAATGCGTGCTGAGCGGAGACG
>CAJNJA010065130.1:6223-23018 GCA_905231915.1 Symbiodinium necroappetens
TGTACTTGTGCCTTGCGTGGCCTCAGACTTGAACAGCCCTTTCTGTGCAAGCCGTGCTGCAGCTGACTGTCCCTAAGAAAAACTGGCAGGCAGCTGAGCTACTGTCTTCCGACGTGCTATTATCGCTACTCACGCACAGCTGGCTGTCTCTTCATCACCTATCGACTCAAAAACCCGTGAGTCGGAAGAACCGACGGAAAACCAGAACGACTCCCTTCCAATCGAACATGAAGTGCTCTGGCGGCGAGCACCTGCAGAGATGGCCGATGATCAGGGAGACCACAGTTGCGCAAACAAAGGCTGCGAAGCCTGCAGTCGGAGTCTGACTGAAAGACGACGTATTCTCGATAATCATATAGTAATCTAGCCGTCCATACAGCTCTGAATGCACCAGCAGCGTTCACAGCCCCTGGACTTAAGTCACATGCAGGCGTTTAATTATCTGTGTTTCATGCGCATGCACCCTCTATGTTACACATGCATGTCTAGAGTTGCTGAGGGAGCTCACACACACACAATGACACATGCACGGACATACGCATACGTCAATCCATTCATGCATGCACACATGCATACACATACACACATACATATACACATGCACACGACATGATTCAGTCCGTTGCCATGCATGCAAGCATGAATGCGTACGCATGTACCTCTGCACATACTTCTGTAGCAGGTTAAGCTTCCGCATGGTTAGCTGGCTAAACGGTTGTACCATGCAGTCTTCACAGTGCAATACCAGCAAACAGACCACCACGAAAAATGAGCTTGGACTATGAACAGTGTGGACATGTTCCCACTGCGAAAAATGCGCCTAGCTCCTCGTTGGTTCTCAGGACCATCCGCATTGGATCCGAGCCCGGCTTTGGAGATGTGCCGGCAATCTGCAGAGATGCGGGGGACGTTCTCTGATTTTTGGCATCTGAGAATCTCAGCTCCGCCGACTGCCGAGCCCTGCCTCTAGATGAAAAACTCCACTGAGAAATTGGACGGTAAAGACATCCACCAGCCTCGCTTGTTCCAGTGGCAAAGGCCATAAACGCGACTGCAGCTGACTGCAAAAGCGCAGCAATGAATTCCTAAACGATCGTTTGACACTGTGGCTCGCACGAGAACTTTCCGATGTCGTCCATCAACACCTGCTGCCAGTTGTGGCGGCACGTTTCTGCGATTGCTCTTCATGCATTGGTTGAGACAGGCGGCAAGAATGAAGTTGCGCAGCCGCAACGGAAGAAATCTTGAAGGCATGATCCAGCTCACCATCATCAGGATTAGCTTGACATACCTCGGGGGCTTCCACGAAGAAAGTGTCTCTCGGCTCTTTACCCCGACTGCAGATTAGCCGATTCTGCAATAGCGATCATATCTGAAAAACTCTGAAAGATCTCAGAGGATTCGTTGGCATGCTGCGGAATGGCTAATGCGACACATGCGCACAGCATGGTCGCCTGGATGCTTACAGCATCTGAATGCAAGACCAGCAACGGCAAGATCGCGGAGAAGCATAGCAATACCCAAGACATTGCTTGGAGATCACTTTCGTAGTACAGCGCATTGATAGAGTAGAACAAAGAATACACCATGACCTCAGCTGAAAGCCTTGAGATGGGAAGCGAACTCAAGTGCTCCACGAGTGAACCCACCCGTGGCTCCGTCTCGAGGCAAATGTCAGGCTATCGTTCTCAACATGCTGGACAAACCGAGACACTGCATAGGCATTCCATATGTAGCTTGGGGCCTGTCGGTTCCGTGCACATGCAGAGCATCTCTTGCGGCTCAGTCCTGGCGAAGTTTGGGACTTCGGTTCCAGCGCCTCCTCCAGATTCACAAAGGTCTGGGCCATGAGCAGGTAGTTCGACCTGGATCCGGAAGACAGGTATTGACGATTCCTTCCTTCGCATGTGCCACATCCGTCAATGCGCCAATGCAAAATGACCCCTGAGCTCCCGTGGGGCATCTCTCAACTCTGCATTTTATGGGATATTCAAGTAGTCTGACTGCTCAACACCCACGCCGCAAGCTATGACACTGGCCTGTTTGTGGCAACTTTGCACGGCGGTACACTGATACCAGCAAGAAAACTAATCATCGGCATGTCTCGCCACTCCTTGACATGCAAAGAATAAAGAATAGGTGTAAGTCCGCGACCCCAGCAGGAAGAACAGGCATGCAACAATCGCCAAGGGCAGAAGCACCTGAGCATGAGTCGCTGGATTGGTGCAGAGCCCCGAGCAAGATGTGCAGTTGTCTCCAGAATAGAATATTGATTTCACGACATTCAAAGGTTAACATGCTCACCATGCTCTCGAATTGCTTCCATGTATCTGAAGTTGCCCAGGTAGCTAGAAACTGCCCCCTGCCAGACATCGCAAGAAGCATCGCCCCCCACTAACCTTCAGGCACCGCCAGTCCCCGTGGAACGCAGGTGGACTCGCACAGGGCATCTGCGTACCAGAACCGGCACGGCCTCCCACTGCTGAGTGTTGAGACGAGAGGGGGGGAGGAGAACTATGATTATGTCAAATCTACACTGCCTGCACTTTCGGGCATTGCATGAATTTGCAGGTATATCTGTCGTACTCAAGGATGGTCGAAAAACAGACAAGCTCGGATGGTTGTGCCCATTCGTCAGATTCTCCCTCCAGCCCAAATATGGGCAACCTGGTAACCACATCCATCCATCCGTCCCTCCGTCCATCCATCCATCCATCCAACAACTCCGACAGGATGTCCGACTGACAAACCGTCACATCCAGCATAAACACTGATGCTCCCGGGAAAAAGTGGTGTCATGTCTTACGGTGGCAAACTCCCTGCACGGCTGCCTTCGATAGTTGCACCAGACAGCAAGTGGCACGGCAGCCAAAGCTGTAAAAAGGGCAACCCAGCAACCTTGGAACTGGCTCGGGTGAATTCCTGCGACTCGGAGGATGGCTGAAGACTCTCCGAGGCTTTGAATTTGGGGCTGGCAAGCCTTCGGATCCTGCAGGAACTCAGATAGGCCATCCGAAGCTTAGGAATCAGAGCCACGCTGCATCTCTTCCCAAACTCTGGCAGGATGAGCCGCCGGCCTGCCACCAGCATGATTAATAACGTGGGAGCTGCAAGGACTGACTATGGTGCCTGTGTACTGGTAGACCTCCTGTCCACGAGGCACGGGACAGACCTGCGTCTGCAGCCCGTGCATCCAGTCCGTGAGGCCTCGGAGGATAGGCGGTGGCCAACGTCTCTCTTTCCACAAGACATCAGAATCCCGAGGCTCATGACAGGACTTGGGGGACCCCCTGGCCCTAGCTCAAGCAATTCCGCACAGTCCCATCGTCCGACCTGCTGTGCACTCTTGCGTGGTTTAGCAGGGGGCAGGGGTGTGATAAACCTTCCCATTGATCCTCGGTTCTTGTCATCCTCAAGCCTCAAGGCCCTAGGCCAGGTTTGAAATTTCCGCTCCAAAGGGCTTTCGTTCCAAACTCCGGCCATATGGTTCTGGAGGAGTCCTGGCACTCTCTGGGAGTGAGGCTGCGCGCAATTCAAGCCAACAACAAACAAACAGCACATGAGGCTTGAGGCCCTGAGGCTAGAGTTTGGGGCCCCCCAACGCCTTGGACCACCTCCTGCGTGAAGTTGGCCGTGCCCGCAGGTGGCTCAAGCAATAACGAAGCGCTGTGAAGGAGAGCCAAAAGCAAGGTGGGCCGTGACCTGAAGTCCCAAGCACCACAGGGACATCTTTGAATTGTTGGTAGCTCGAGTGCAATCATGAACAGCTCTGGATTGAAATTCTTGGCAAGCATCTCATTGGAGAAGGAGCCCACAGAGATCTGCTGGAGCTGGAACTCCGAAATTAAACCTGAACAGCAGCAATCCTCACCCATGTGGAGCGGCACTCGTAAAAGATTGGCTCACGCAAGCGACTGCAGGGATGCAAAGACGAACTTCATCTGGGTTCTTGGATTCGAAGTCAGACTAAACCTGTCCTGGCAAGTCACGGGTCAGCTGCACGTCTTCCATGCACGGGCCCAAGCATGCCGTCGAGTACAACCTGGATTTCGAGCAGTTTGGTAACGAAACCAGGGTATTTCGATTCTGTCGGAGATGGAACTGGGCGTGCTTAACGCTCTCTCATACTGAGATTTGTCGGACAGCAGTGTGGCAGAGTCCGATAGAAGAAAGGACATCGTACACCTTGAAACCTCGAGTTACTTGAAGAAACTCCGGCTAGAGATTGGCGAAAACGACTGCACATTTTCATCTGGGCACATGCCCCGAAGGCCACAGGAGGTTATAGCGAGCCCCGAACTGAAATGACATGACCGGGTCCTGAATGGAACGGGAGACAGACCCCAACACACGGTGCAACATGAAACGAGGCTCTGTGTGCAGATGATCTTGCAGTCTACGCACAAAAATCCATGTGGAGGTTGTGGTAAAATCTGATCTCAAGGCCCTTGCAAAATGCGGGCACATGCTGCAGCAGTTCCACGGGGATTCATCTGATCGGATCTGTTCTGCTTGAAAGATTTCTTGGAAGTCCGCAGAGCTGCATCATTTCCCACGCTGCTAGAATCTTTCCTGGACGAGAGGCTGTGGGCCAGGCACTTTGCTGTATTTCAATGCATCCACGCCGGCAGTGACGTTGGCCTTATGTCACGTCGACTTTCTGCGAAAATTATTGAGGCAAGAGAACCCCGGTGAACTGACCACTCTGAGGTGATATCTGCGTCTCCCCGCATGCACAAACGTCTGCGTGTAAGCTTTGCAGCAGCGTCACTCCAAGTTTGACGTCGCGCAGGCTCAGGTTCATGCGGAAGAGCTCGGAGAAAGACCCAGTGGAGTTTTCTGAGCCGGCACCTTCGGGGCATGCAAACCGAAATGGCACAAACCCTAGCGAAAGCTGCAAAACCCCTGACCCCAGAACAAAGCGGAGGAATGCGGAGGATGAGGGCGAGAGGTGTTCGAGGATTGCTCTTTCACAGCCTCTGCCATATTGCCGGTACTACCATGTCCTGTTGATTGATACGAGTTCTGCTGGCTATATGCTAGCTGTCACGGCCACTCGCAACGTCTGCGGCCAAGCCGCCGCTTGAGCCTGTCAAGGAAACGTTGAAGACAGGTCGGACAATGAACTCGGGCACCGAAATATTCGCAGCCTCGGACAACTGAACAGAACTCAGGATGACTCGAAGCAATCAGAGCGAGCACTTCACGGAGCGAAGCAAAGTCGAGTCGAGGTCCTGCTGTGCGATCCGACCAGCCACCGGTACGGACGGCACAACAGCCGAAGGGGCCAAAGCGCGATTTTGTTGTAACATCTCGGCTCCGGGCTAACGAGGCATTGCGTGCCAAGAGCGGCGTCACCTCGAAATCGCCTCCAATCTGAAGGAGTGCAGTCGAGCAAAAGCTTCTCAAAGCCACATGTGAGGTCGTGTAGTCCAAGGAGCTCGAGTTCCAAACAGTCTCGAAAAGACTGGCAGTCAAAGCTGTGGAAGCATTCGTCTCCACGGTACAGTCGCTCGCATTGCCCACAAGGCACACCTTGGACTCCCCAGCAGTCTCACGTTAAATTATCCACAGAGTTGGAACATGCACGCCCTGAAATCTTGCGCGCAGCCATACCCAGCCATCCTAACATACAGGTTCCAACTCTCAAAGATTCAGGGTTGCAACTCTCAAAATTCGCCAGTACTTGGGGGGAAGAATTGGGAAAGCACTCCCGAATCCTTCCTGAGCCCCGTCAGCACTTGTGGAAAAACAGTTGGGCCGAGTTTCTGAATCCCCCCAGTACCTTGGTGGGAAACTTCAGGGCCGTGGTCTTCTGCCAGTATATACTTGGGGGAAATACTTCGGCCACGGTCCTGAGTCCGCCCGTACTTGGGGGAAGAATTTGCACGGCTTTCCCGACTCCTCCTGAATACCGCCAGTACTTTGGGGAAAGCATTTTGGCAGTGGATTCTCCTGAATCCCAGCAGTATTTGCGGGAAAAAGAATCCCGCCAGTACGTACTGATGCGTGCTGCCTTCCCCATACCAGAGATCTGAGGGGAAGAGAACTGGAACTTCGCATAAAGAGCATTTGGAGCCTTAGCCAGAAGCACCACCAGCACGTGGCCCGCAAATTAGAGTTGGAACTTCCACCCCAAGGGTCAAATGCTCCTGGAACAGCGTGCCAACTCTCCGGCGTTCATTACGTAACGACAACAATTGCAGTTGCTCAGCACACTGGCCCTTGCAGCTCCAACTGTCATCTAAGCGCCGTGGAGCGCGGCTTCAGAGAAGTCTAGGCTGTTTCTGTCACATGTCGCGTTCCGTTGCTGCCACCTTGGTGCTCGCCTCAAACCCGCGAACCACATGCCATGCCACTGGGAGCTCGTAGCAGGTGGGCCCTTCCCCAACGATGCACCGATTGCCAATGATCTTGTTGTACACCTTGCTGAAGCGAACATGTCTCGACTGTCCCGGAACCTATTCTATGGCTTCTGGCTGTCTGGCTTCCATTGCCAAGCCATGGGCTAGAAACTGCTAGCCGCTAGCCGACGCTACCATGAACCCCATGAACCCGTAGCTATAGCCATAGATTGGGCCTCGTTCGGCTGCAGGAACTGCTCCTGGCTCCATGGAGAGACGGGGAGGGGTGGGGCACCGGCTCTACTGAAGCCTTGACAAAGCTTGCTCTGAGCTTTGCTTACTGTGCATGGACGTCGCCTGTAGTCCGGCGATACCATGCGTCAGGGGATGGTTTGTCCAATCCACCCAGTTCTCACGCGGCCAGGGAGCATCGTGCGAGGAGTTCCTTAGAGAAGGGCGAACCAGTTGATTGCACATGATTCAGCTCTGCGTCTGCTTCCCAAAAACTTGCAGATGACCTCCATGGCCCAATTCTCCCAGAACCACCATACCTCCAACCTTTCTCTCAAAGTCCGCCCACTTGGACGACAACAGGGTGAGTAGAAAAGGATGCACCAAGCCGCGCTAATCTTGACTCCTCCAATGTCCTGGCAACATCTTGTGTTTACGTGTCGATAAAATTTTGACTTGCGTGAGCTTCCGAAAAGGAGACTTCCACCTCTGCTTGTGATAGGCTCAGCACGATCAGAAGCAGATCTAATCCTGCCATTACTCTGAATTTCCCGCCCGCAGGCTGGATCTCCCCGAGGGTCCTTGTCAAGAAGTCGGTCAACGAATTTTGCGCATCAGCCAGCGCATCGCCACAGAGGTATTCCGACAGCTTCTCATTGACAAGACTCCTTTCATGCCGCGTGATCGTGGACGCGACACCCCGGATTCTGCTGCCACGACAGAGAACTACTGATCCTAATCCTGCGAGGACTTTCATACCAGAAAACGCTTAGCATGGCTAGCTCGCAACGATGGGGGCATCTATGTGTGTTTTCGGTTCTCACGCTGATTAACCCAACCATGTACTGTCAACATGTGCACAATGCTGTCCAAGGGTCTGCAGCTTCTCAATGACACCTGGCCTCAGCACAGCGCAAATTTATGAACAGCTCAGGCCCACAGACGAGTCAACGCGGGTTCCGTTGTGATTCGGGCCCGACCGACTCTGAACGACAGTTTACACATACTTGGCTCCTTGGAGTGTTCGGTGCGATCTTGGCCGCAGAGAGTCTGCGTACTCCAAATCAAGCTTTCTTGTATATGAGGCCAAGAAAGGATGGTCCGAAGCAGACCGCGACACTAAAATCACTAAGGCCTGAGCAGGAACTGCGCGAACTTGGTCCAGAAGGTCCCAGATGTGATCTGCAGCTTCAGATTCAAAGTACCTAGCAGCGCGTCGTTCATCAGCTTTTGCTGCGATTCGTAGCAACTCGTTGAGTCCTTGTGCAAGGAGACCTTTGGAAATCTCTTTTTTTCTCCGTAGGAGTGGTTTTATGACCCAAGGCATCCCCACAAAACCAGAAACATCCCTCACAGTTGTTCATAGTGTCTTGCAGTATCTTCCAGTATGGTATCGTAAAGACGGCCAGGGAGCTGTCGCAGCCGCCCAAGCGAGCATCTATTGCCCGGCTGCTGCGCAGAGGCCAGGGCGGCACGAACCTCAAAGTGCCAGCACCATGCAAGCATCACCCGGCGTGATGAAACGAACTGCGCCACACTCTCCAGTGAGTTCTATACCGTAGCGTGGCTTTGGGGCGTCCGTAAAGTGGACACGGCATCTCTCAAACCCTCAGGAACGCTCCCCCTTGAAAAACTTCTTGGCCGATCATCCCCGCTCCTCGAACCCTTGAACCGCAAAGTTCTCCGAGGTCCCCGGCACGGTCAGGTCAGCACTCGCTTGCTCCGTCGCCAACAAGGCGGAGGCCTGGCCCTTGAGGCCCAGGGACGTGTCGTAGTCCACCTGGCTCGCGGGCTTTGCGCGGGAGGGCATCTGGCAGACAAGTTCAAAGATCTTCGGTAGTGATAGCGGTGGTGGCGGTGGCGGTCGTGGTGATGGTGGTCGTGGGGCAGTCGTAGTCGTCGTCGAAGGCAGACTAGGAGTAGTAGGAGTAAGAGCGTGAGTCAGTAGCAGCGATTACAGTGTGTGCTGCTATGCACTTCCACATTCGTCAGTAAACGCTGCCCAGCCTGGCCGGAACACTTGAAGCCAAGACCCGCGACGTGGAGCAGGAGCCGCGAGCCCTACGGCTTGGTGTTTCGGGATGAGCTTGAGGGCTCCCGACATCCCTGTTTCCCACTGTTGGCGGATAAAGCTTAATTGTTGCATCGTCATCGTGTCAACCACGGAACTCGAAACAAACAGGCCTCTCGATGTTGCTGCGATTACTTGTGGAGCACAACCGTTAGAATGAGGAACAAAAGGATTGATCAGCAACAGGCTAGTGAAAATGAGCAACTGATGATTGCAAGAGACGTTCGAGTAAGGACCCCAGCCGCTAGCCATAAAAGAACAACAAATGACAGAGAACAAGTGTTCATAATGATAGTAGTACTAGTTGGATTCAAAATCGGTGGTATCACGAACTCGACCACAAACAGCAGTAGAGCGCTCTCTGCCGTTTACAGGTAGTAAGAGTACTAACCACATGTCCTTAGCAATCATGCGGACTCATGATCGATGATTTAGTGACATAAGACTGCATATTGCATATGTCACACGAAGTCAGTGAATATGGCAAACGGACTTGACAGTTGACCATGTCTGTAACTATGATTTTTGGAATGACCCGTCAGGTTAGTGACACAGAACCTGCAAGAACTCTTGTGACAACGACCATTGCAACAAGACATCAATCAAAAGTCACAAGGTAACGATAACAGTAAGAGTAACAACCCTCACAGTAGAAATGCCAACGGCAAACACAGCAGCAACAAGAACAGCACTAGCAACAACAGCTGTAAAAGTAACATTTAAGAATCACAGGGTCAATGACGACCAAACACAGATACGTGTAAAGTAGAATATGAGACTACTACTGAAAAATGAAAAACAGCAATAGTAGCCTCCCTGAGAACTGCAACACAAAATAGACAGGTGTCAACCGGTCTCGATAATAGCGGTCTTGCAGACCAGAAGCTACAAATATCCTTTACCGCACAGTTGCACCCACCGGGATACACCCCGGCCGCGTTCTTAAAACCTCCGATTCTGAATAGCTTTTTGACAAATTACATGCAAACGCGTACTTTGTCGCAATATGTTGCAATTGCATGCTGCATCCTCCGGTGGACCCGGCAGAATAGACTCTACAAAGCATTCCGGCGCCAGGCCCAGGTCAGGCACGAGAATCCGAGCGCCCAAACCGCTGCGCGTCTTGATATGCGAACTCTGAAATCACGGGCAAACAGCACGACGGTCTAAACTGATCTGAAAGGAAGAACTCACACCGATTCTTATGTCTGAGTCCGATGCTTTCCCTGCAAGATGAAGGACGCAGACCCCTGAACACTACACTGCGGCTTAAGGAGCCAGCCTCTGTGCTTGGCATCGCGCCGCTGTCCTTGCTGTCTATTTCTGGTGTCTGCCGGGCGCATCATGCCAATTGTGACAAGTGCAGCGACCAGTTCTTTCGAGCACAACCATGCTCCCTGTGTGCATCAAAGGTTCAAATGCTCCCACGCGCAACTGGTCGCACACCTTGCCGAGCGGCGGTAGAGGCACGACTGTGACAGGTTGGAAGGTGTTTGGAGCTAGGACTCTCTTGGGATGTGTTTCTCCGTGGTTCAATTGCGACTCTGCTTGTTTACTTGCAATTACTCGATCTCGTCGTTCCATTCAGGGACTTGTACCCGAATCATCCCGAATCCATGGGGCATCCCACAACACCGCACTGTGTCCTCTCAACGTGCGCGGCTTCCTTCCCTACATCGCCTTTCTCAAAGAAGGTTTTGAAGCAGATCCTGATGGTTCCGCTTCGGCGTCTTCGTCGCCGGTTTAGGCATCCAGCCCCATGTCCTAACAACAGATTGTCGATCTGCCTCCTAGGAAAAAACTGTGCCGACTTGGGCAAGGAGCAAGTTGAAACAAAGCGCAGGAAAAGACAGACAGGAGCATCGCGAACTCGAGCTCTATGTTAAGTTTGTCGATCAAGTACCTAGTCTGATACCTGCTCTGCGACGATATGCAGCAAAGGATGGGTTTCCTTTGGGATCCTCTTTGTGCCCTGTCATGCAGAAAACTTCAAGACCTCTTTGTCTGTGCCGGATCAATCCACTTCCAGATCACGAGCTTTCCCTTGACTGAGCAGCTCGCCAGTCCCTTCACCGAAGCCTTGTCAGGTTGCACTCGGGACGACTGGAGCAGCCATGAACCAATCGTCCAACACACTGTCAACAACCGGACATACGGGCATGCACTGCCCATGGCCTTCACGTGAACCTTGGAAAAGAGTATCTGCACATCGGCCTCTGCAGAAGCTCTGCTGCCAGCTTTCGCGGAGAACAAACGCAGCATGCCTCAAAGTCTGGTATCGCACCATCTGGGATTGCCTTGAAAGGCGACAAGGGAGTTGAAAGGCGAGAAACTGCGCTGGTATTCAATAGATCTTGACAATTTCTCTGCATCCGGAGTTCCCAATGCTGGTGTTGGAGCCATCGCTCCAGCACTCCTCGCAGACATGTGCTTACGAGGGAGACAAATGTTTTCGCTTCAGAAGAATATAACTCAAAGTGAAAGAAATGACACGATTTAGCAGTCTCGTGGTGTCAGAATACACGTAACAACATGTCAGCATATTGTTGCTGACATTCAAGAACCCAAGCCACGCAGCCCCATATGTGCATCACTGACTTGCCTGGTTCCTGGAGGTCCAGTGCAGCACCTAACAGGGAGACGGCGATCTACGACGACTTTCCAGGCCGGAGCAAACTCCGATGGGCCATAAGTAAGATCATACTATGCTATACTATACTGTACTATACTATACTATACTGTAATATAGTATAATATAATTTAACACAATATTAATATAACAAAATCATCCCCTCTACCTGACTACGCCAAACAGAGTCTCTCTCGCTCTGTCCGAGCCACACGCAGAGACAATTTGAAGAATCATAACCACAAGTAGCCACAAGGGTTTTTTCGGTGCCGTGTCTAGATTCTGCATCGATGCTCCCCTTGGCGCCTCCTTGAAGCAGTGCCAGGCTGTACAAGAGAGACAAGAGAAAGGCCATCGCTCTTGGACATGAAACCTATGCTGGTGTGTGCCATGGCGTTCCGGGATGGTCGCCCGTGACTTTAACAAGCATCAAGACGGGCCCTACTTGGGGAATGTCCACTTGGCATGGCCCACGTGTCTGTCGTAAGACTGCAAACTTTGTGCTTCAGTGCTGTTGGGCAATACACATTGCAGCAGGCGAAGGCAGTCGCAAAACCCCATGCACCAAACCGAGCATGTGAGGTGCCTCTGAAAATCCAAACTTCAAAGCATTCTCGCTTCCTTTGCGCTACTTGTCGCGATCGCTGTCACTATTCCATCACAAACGCGAATTTTCCGATCGCAGCTCACAATCAAGACCAGAGCAAGACGAAAGCCCAGAGACAAGGATGGAAACTTCAACACCAGCCCTGCCGCAACACATGTTGGAACTCGCGATTTTGCTCAGCACCTGACAAATGAGCCTTTGCAAGCCCTTGACTTTTTGCCACCCTCCGCAGTATCACACAGCCATCCAGAAGCTACCACAGGTCTCGGAGTGGTCGAGTCTCGCCCTTTGCGTGAGCGGCTCACTGGGCCATTTGTGATTTCTGCTTTCCGGCATGTGATACCATGTACAACGAATGCCGAAGGCTGTTCAGCAGAGGAAGGCGCAGCTCCAATCACTTCAGTGGCAGTGGTACACCTTTGGCAGGGCCACTGAACACGCAAGTAAAATAATGCTTACGCAGGAGTGCCGATCAACCAATAGAGTAGCACAGCTCCATCAAGTCCAATCCCAGTGCTGCTTGATAAACGAAGGAGCAGCGCTTTCGAACGGCCAGCAGGTGGGCGACGGAAACCGTGTGGCGTCAACTGCGACCGACCCCTAAACTGGCCCTCAGGTGAATTGCGGTGCGTTGGCAGTAACATCATCTCAATTTCATTGTGCTCGAGTGACATCACTGCTGAAACGATTTAATCCAACCTGGCCGTCAAGCCAAACTCTTTGCATACCGAGCTTTCGTTTATGGGACTAGCAGCTACTAGCAGTACCTGGCTTTACATGTCATCAGTGCCCGTATGTCCATTGCTTCTCAGAACCACTCGAAGTCGGCAAAAGAAGAGACCCTCCAAAGCTTCTGCCACAGCACTCATCATGTCGCAGCTCCTTCGAACAGCCAGTACAAGCTGTTCGCAATCCTGGCGTCAAAAGCAGCAGCAAGAGAAAAAGCGCTTCGGAGCCCCGCGCGCCTTTGGAAAGAGGCGACCAATGATGCCTGGAAGGTCAAGACGAGGCGTTATGAGGCGTTTGAAGTAGAATCTCAATAATTTCAGTATGCCATAATATCAGCCTTGGTATGCCGGAACCTTTTAAGACAGTGCAGCTCTCAGCTCCATACTTGGATCTAAAGCAAGCACTGCCTGAGGCTGCGAGGCTTGACCAGGCATGCTTGAGGGGTCTGGGCGGCGATGTGCCGCTGTGTCAAAGCAACAAAGGAAGAAATTCGCCTGAAGCATAGAAAGATCTCCTTGGCTACAGCAGTTTAAAAGAACCCTAAACCCTAAACCCTAAACCCTAGAATGACAATGGACTCCAGGACATGCGAGGCTTTCATTTGTCGCATGGATATTTCGCATGGGCGCAGAGAACCAGAGCGGCATGCCGCGCCTATTCGGAAGGAGTTGCCCTTCGAAAGCTTGCCAGGGTAGATAACGAACCTCGTCCCGAAGGGAGGCGGTCAGAGACGTCACAACCGAGCTTTCTAGACTGATGGAAAAGGTTGGAAGGACTTCCCCCCTGTTTGGGCACTGGAGCCCAGTGGCCAGACATGAAACTCCATTAGCCTGTCACGCAAAACCAGGAAAAGCAATGCATCTGCTTCCAAACAGCTGCGTTGTGCGAACTCCTACATTAAACTCTTGAGTAAAATGAGGGGCTCGCCCCTGCTCCGCCAGCAGGTTGTAGAAGGTTTGAAAGTCGAAGTTCCTGGCGGGTGCGATGCGACCAAACGCATTCGAAAGGAACCGTGTCAGCCGTGCACCCACACAGAGTTTGCAGAACCATTGCCAGCCGGACGGATGGGAAGGTGTCTTGAATGTACAAATGCAGTACGATCGGTGTGCCTGCCGGCAGCGCGGACACACAATCGCGCTTGCGGCGGCAGGTGCGTAAGCAGCAAACCCTACACGCTGAAATATCGACTACCTTCGGCACGTAGAACTCAAAGCCCATTTCTTCCATGCCGCGCCTGATGCACATCGGCTGCAGACGAGCGGCATTCAGCTGTTCAACGAACATGAACGATGAGGACGGATCAGAACAATCAAATGGAAAGGCCCGACAGACATCTGATACACACTCACGGATGGCACAAGACAGCTATCAGAACAAACACATCACACCCTTTCGGTTTGTTACATGCACGCAGAGAGGCAGAGCAGTCGGCTCACGCAAATACGAATCTACAAGGGGTCCCGACAAACCCTATAAAGGGGGTCGTCTTGGCCAGAGCCTGGCAACAAGGCCCCCTTCAAAGCAAGAGAAGACAACTTCAGTCAGTTCTTCAGCTTCTCCAGGATCCCGGCTCCATTACCTCGTAGTTCGCCTTGCCAGATTCACAGGAGGGGTGTAGGGTGAACAGCCTCCGTATGCCTCAAACTTACAAAGGCGACTGGCAACGACAACGGGCTCGAAGCCGGCTCAGCACTTTGTCAAATCAACGGGGCAGCACCCTCTCGCTTTTGCAGCTGGGCTCCTGATATCGTGCTGCTCGCTGCTCTCTGGCCCCCTCTTGCAGGAACTCGCGCAGGGCCTGATCGAAATCAGGCATCTCATCTCGTCGATCGCTCGGCACAAAGTCTGGTTTAAGACGGACGAACTTGCATGACATGAGGTTTCGACCGTTGCAGGTCAGAGGTGCCCAGAAGGTGGTTTGCAAGATTTCTGTGTCCACCGCAATGGAACAACGGCGCCTGCTGGAATGCCAATATCGCATGCGTGGGCGGAGTGTAGCGGAACTGCCTTCCGCAGGCAGAGATTGGGAATGGAATCTGTGCTTCAAAAAGGATCAACGGAAATCTGAACTCAAACACTCCCTGAGCTCAGGACTTTGTGGACTCCATGAAAGCCCATTGCTCGTAGATGTCCTCATGTTCAGCCAGTCTCGAATTTTGAAGCTGACGTGATGTACTTAGGGTCATCTTGATGTGGCTTCACCTCAAGCCTCCGAGCTTGCAACGTTTATGACCATGTGCACTGTGCGCGTGCAGCCAAGCATCCAGGGACAAGCTTCGTGCATTGCCCTTGGTTTGCTGCAAGGCCTGGCGAAAGCAACACCGTGCCGCATGCTCATGGAAGGCCGCAGCTGGCCGACTCATCGCTAGGTTCCCCTCTCAGCATCAACCACTCGCGACTGGAACGGGTGCACCTCCCTGCTGCAGAGCACATAGCCAAATCCAGGAACGCCCTGCACCAAATCTTTGCAGACAAGCGTCGTCCCAGAGAGGCGCACATGAATTGTGAAATGATGGCAGAGGCGATGAGGCGATGCATCATGTCTGCAGGCGAAAACCCGAGACATAGTGAAAGCCAAGCGCCGAGTGTGCCTCGATGCATTTGTTCGCGGAGCTTACAGCGAAGTCGATGCCCCAAGACCTCGACTGCGCTATCGATGCATCGGCACATTCTCCGTGGACGTCTGCTTGAAAGCCTACCTTTCTGGACACCAAGTGGCATATCCAAGGGGTAAGCACCAAAACCGCTCATGGAGTCGACAAGAACTGGCGGGGTGCAGGCCCTCTGCTGGTCAAGTTCGGTGTTTACCTCTGACTTCCCGATCTTGAGTTTTCCCGGCCTCTCATTTTGGGAAACTCTGCCTTGATGTTCTTGACAAGCTCGTAGAGAGGGTTGAGAACCTTAGTTCCGGAGCTTCAAGCCAAAGCCGAATTCTGACTCTGCCCCCTGCAGCCTAGCTGCACCGGCTGTCGTCTCGTGGTGAACGAAAGAAACATCGGTGAAATCCTTCGCGTGGCTTTTTCAAGTCAAGTCACTGTAAGCTGTAAGTCACAGCCTGCCGGTCACTCCCCCTCCTCGTCTTCCCGCAGCGCAGCTAAGACCTGCAACTTATGACTCTCCATGCCAAACGCCTTAGGACCCCAACCAGACCGATGGCATTGTAATGCCTTGCGGCACTTAATTAGCACTGAGCCGTTAGGTTCGCCCATGTTGACCCTCTGCGCCGGCTGCCATCAGCTCACCAAACAAGGCCAAGCAGCGCGCTTCACGCAGATGGCATCATGGTCCTGGGATTCTCCCAATGAGGAGCGCAGTTGGATTGCGGTACTGAGCCTTATTTAGACACCACGGCTTCAAGAGAGAGAGAGAGAGAGAGAGAGCGAGAGAGAGGGGGCATGAGGTAGGCAGATGGCGCGCAGTGGTCCAGTGTACTTGGACAGCAGGTTCTCTTGGAACAGCACATTGAGGAGCGAGCGCAGTAAGCTAACAGAATCCAGAAGATGTAGTCGAAGAATATCCCCATATACTCCTCGCGGCGTGCGGGCGAGTGATGCTCTTCGGAATCGCTCGCGAGAAAACTCGTTGTAGAAATCTTCGGGCATTTTCTGCAGGTTGACTGGTGCTTGTTCGGCCGTCAAGGCTACGAGGCATGACGCACGTGGAACTTTCCTTTCCATTTAACGCTTCTTTGAAAACCAGAGCAACTAGGTTTTCCTCTGCACCTAGTCGTGCGAGATGGGTCCTGCAGCTTTGTAGGCTGCTCCTCTTCGAAGACGAAGCCTTCCTGCGGCCATTGCTAATGCAAGCTATCTAGTCGTTTGGATTTAGTCGTCCCGTTTTGGTTTTCCATCAGCGACCAGTATGCTTCCGAATTGCTACGTACATCCAACAGCAGACGCAGAGCTCTCAAGCAGAGGGCATTGAAAGCACCTTGTCAACGAGTGTCCACGGTTCACAAAGGATCCATCGGAAGGATCCGTATTTTCACTGCGAGAAGGACCTTATAAAGTTAGACTAGGGTATGCCCCACTTTTTTTGACCGTCCAAACGCCTCACACGTTTTTTCCCTAGGGGGGACCCTACGTTTTCAACATTTCAATAAATTTTTGCTCATTTTTGACATCCTACCCTCGCTCGTTCTTCACAATAATCTCAATAAAAAATCAACAATTTTATGATAAAAA
>CAJNJA010065141.1:0-30396 GCA_905231915.1 Symbiodinium necroappetens
CTCTCTATAGAGAGAGAGAGAGAGATGTGTGTGTACATATGTGTATATATATATGTATCTACATATTTATATCCACATATGTATATATATATATATAATATGTATATGTATATATCAGACACACACACAGAGACACATTTGTGTACGTATGTCTCCATCATGTGTGCACAGCATTGCATCATCCGGAAGGACATGTGTCTGTGTGCGCAAGACATAGACACGTGTTAATGTACACATGTTCAGTTAACAGTTAGCCGTGGGGCTGTAGGTATGCATATGAGTGTGCAGATACTTGTGTGAACTCACTTCTGGAAGTCAACAGCAATTGAGCTAAAGCCAAGTGCAGCCACGCTTAAATGACAAGCGAGCGTCAAGACGTAAACCACGTTGATGCCCACATTCCGGCAGATCGCCCGACGAAACTCACCTGCTTGAGAGCTACATTCCCGCTCTGGGCATGTGCCATTACCCAGTGAAACCACACAATTCATGTGTCAACGCCATTTTTTGAGTTCTACCCAAAAAGTTCCGCAACGTACAGGTTTCTTGAGGAAACGGCATCCTGAAAGCCAATGAGGCTGTGCTGTAGACTGCTTGCCCCTTGGCTTACGGTTTAGGGCTTAGGGCTCAGGGCTTAGGATTAGGGGTTTAGGGGTTTAGGGCTTAGGGTTTAGGGGTTTAGGGGTTTAGGGTCAAGGCCCCGATCCGTTCTGTAGGGTCTAGGGTTTGGGGGTTCTCCGAACAAGGGTGCTACTGGTACCATGTATGGGGGTTTCCGAAAATAGGGGACCCTAATATAGTACCCTAAATAGTAGGATCCTTATTATAAGGACGAAGAATGGTACCCCGTATTTTCGGAAACTCCCGTATCAGTCTATCCACTCCTGAGATCTCTCATTCCCTGCTTGGCTTTCCGTTCAATGCCATTCGTATGGGGAACAGGCCTATGCGTTCGGAGTCTGTCTGACTTCTTTACCCTAAGCCCTAAACCCTAAAAGCCGCAAGCCCTAAACCCTAGACCCTAAACCCTAAAAGCCCTAAGCCCCAGAAGCCCTAAACCCTAAACCCCGCGAGGCCTCAACTCTGAGCCCTAGTATGTGACCACAGAGACATCTTGATTCGCCGCAGCTTCGCGCTTAGAGAGCCCTGATCTTTAAAGGTTTTAGGGTTTAGGGTTTGGGGGTTCGGGTTCAGGGATTAGGGTTTTAGGGTTCAGGGTTTAGGGTTTAGGCAAATCCCCATAGGCTCCTAAGTAGTTCCTTTTTGTGGCTTATCTTTCGAATCCTATGAAGGTCATCCCAAAAAGGAACTACTAAGGAGCCTGTGGGTAGGGATAAGTGAACGTTCGCCTTTCGAGGCCTTCTGGTTGCTGGTTCTTAGTAGGGCTTAGGGTTTGGGGGTTTAGGGTTTAGGGGTTTTGGGGTTTGGGGGCTTAGAGTTTAGGGGCTTAGGGTTTAGGGGTTTAGGGTTTAGGGGTTAGGGTTCATCTCCCTGGTTCTTAGTAGGGAGTGGAGGAATGGGTTTTTGGGACAATTATTGGGGACCTGAAGGGACTATCATAGGGATCCATTCCCCCATTCCTTACTAAGAACCAGGGAGCTCTGGTTGGTCTTACCCTTATTTCCTTTATAGGAAGCTTGGTTGAAAGTAACTAACTATCAGAATAGGGTTTAAGTTTTGGGGGCCCACTCTAGTTTAATTATACTAAGGAACCTCCAAAAATAGTAGCAGCAACTTCTTATGCCCCATTATGGATTCAGGTCTAATAGTTCACTCGACCTTCTTTCCCAAGGCCCAAGGTACATGGGGTTACGGAATGGCATATAAGAGGTACTATACGAGGCCTTACGCGAAGGGCTACTATCCTGTGCACACGGAATGTCGTCGCGGTCTTTCACGAACAGACAACACACCAACGCCCGCAAAAGAGCGAAGATTCCAAATTAACGTCCACAGCCACGGCAAATCGACACACAGCCCCTAAACCCTAAACCCCAACCCTAAACCCTCCTCATGAACCTTCTCATCCCTTTAGGGTTTAGGGTTTAGGGTTCTGTTGCAGTTGCTCCGAAAGCTTGGGTGCTTCATGCCCCAAGCCTCCGTAGGTGTTGACATAAGCCGTTGTACTCAGAACGATGAAGAGCGCGAGAACGCCAACAGCACCTTACGTTCAGCATGCCTCTAGAAGGCATCTTGGATTACTTCTGCATGCACCGCAAAAGCTAAGCCCTAAACCATGTAAACCCCAAGCTCTAAGCCTTTAGTAAACCATAGTAGACCCAAACCCGTTGGACCATGATGCGCTGTACCCCAAGCCCTCGGCCCTGAAACGAGCATCCATCTCGACATTCATATACATATATATCTCTATATATATATAACTATATGTACATGTACCGGTGCGTGCACACCATATGAACATACTTGTATATATGTTTGCTTATTTTTGTATAGTATACATATATACGTATTGCATGTGTATAAATATATGTACATGCATGTTCTTGTTTATTTATGCTTATATTTCACTTGCATTTGTATTTATATGGGTTCTCCTGTTGCAGCTGTATCTCTATATTGTGATACTGCTTGAATATTCCATGTGTCGAATGTATGAAACCAATGTGTGTGTGTGTCTGTGTGTGTGTGTGCGTGCGTGTGCGTGCATGTGAGTATGCATAATTATATGTAGGCATGTATGTTAAGCCTCACGACCTTACATTGCCTGATCACCTCCGCCTGGGCTAGCAGAGCTTGCGACTTAACTGATTTGCACCATCACCCATGGACCAATTGATTCCCGAGGAAGCAGGTGCTGACCTTCAAGAGTGTAGCAGGTGAAAGGGGTACGGCTGATGATATAAATCCTGCATGACCCATAATATGGAATATACCATAATTCCCATAGTCTAGGGTCCTTAAGGTAATGCAGGATTTCTATCATCAACAGTAACAAAGGAACACCTTGTTCCCCTGGCAGGAAGTGGTCTGAAGTGCATGAGATTCCATGTTGCTCCAAAGCAGGGTTTAGGGTTTAGGGTAAGCAGCGACCCCCCAAATCCTTGTAGTCTAACCTCCTATTAAGTAGGGGCCACGACAGTACAGGCTTGTCAAGAAAACCCCTAGCTAACCCTACATCGAATAAGCTAAACCCCCAACCTTAGATCATCCTAGATCCATCAAACTATGGTGTTCAGGGTTCTCCCCCAGCATAGGCCGTCTTCCGGCAAGTTGCTGTCGTAGTTGTCGCCTTTGTTCATCCAGTACCTAAGAGAAAATGCAATCCTAAAGCCTGCACACCCTAAACCCAAGACTCAACCAAATGTCACAGATCACGCAGTACACAAAGCAAGCTGAGAAGAATCAGACGGCCTGATCCCCCAACTGCAACACAAACCCAATTCCTCATGGAGTTGTGGCCCGTAGCCCTACCCATAGGCCCCTAAGTAGTTCCTTTTTGTGGTTTACATATAGAACCCTATACGGTAATCCCAAAAAGGAACTACTTAGGGGCCTATGGGTACACAGCCTGCAGAGTTGACAGCCAACCGCCAGCAAAAACATCCAAGCCTCAAGCCATGAAGCTTAGAACCCTCAGCCCACCCTAAACCTAAGGATCAACCGGTTTAGGGTTTAGGGTTTAGGGGGTATTTGGATTCGGGGTTTAGGGTTTAGGGCTTAAAGTTTAGGGTTTATGCTTTATGGGTTCGGGGTTAGGGTTTCAAGTTTCAACAACCTACACCACAAAACAAAAAAGTGAGTCGCAACTCTTCGGCCCTGGGACCCTGGCTTCAGGGTCAGGGCCTTTGGGGTTTAGGGCTTAAGGTTTAGGGTTTAGGGTTTAGGTTTAGGTTGAGGGTTAGGAACCTGATTAAGAATCCCTGGGCCTTTCTTGCTATAGATCCTTCTACTTTGGGCTTACAGGCCCAGGGTTTGTCCGGTAGGTTCCTACAATAGCATTCGAAGTAGTCTGATTTGGCCTATTGCTAACTAGGTGATACGGCCACTAGAAGTGTCGCTCATTCTGCTTTCAGGCGTGCTGGACAACTGGTGTTCGAAGGCAAGCGCCGCTGTGCTGTCCTGTAGCTAAGGGCTTCTGAATTTGTCAATCGTGCCCCTTTGTCAGGATTGTAGCAGACTCAGGAATGCATGCTTAGAGTTGTTTTAATCATGCAGATATCGAGGGAAGGGCACCGAGAGCTATCTGCTTGTCGCGCTCCTTCACCGGGTCCGTCGCTCGCATGCAGTCTTACTGTCGAAGTTAAACCGTAAGCCCTACACCCTAAAACCTAAACATCCCTAAACCCTAAACATCCCTAAACCCGAAACCCTAAAACCTAAACCCGGAACATGCCTAAACCCTAAACCCTGCACATCCCTAAGCCCTGAACCCTAAACATCTCTAAGCCCTAAACATCCCCAAACCCTAAACCCTACATCCCTAAACCCTAAAACTAAACCCTAAACATCCCCAAACCCTAAACCCTGAAAGGGTTTAGGGTTTAGGGTTTAGGGTTCTCAAGCCCGAGGAGTCTGAACCGACACCGTCGACCCTTAGGTATCCTTTACCGGGCTCTTGTTAAGGGATTTTGTTTGAGTTGCCATAATGGGAATCTATAGTAAATAAAATGATTCCTTATTATGGTAACTTAAAATTAAAAAAGCTAACAAGAACCCAGTTCAAAGCCGAAACCCTAAACATCCCTAAATACCCTAAACCCTAAACCCTAAATACCCTAAACCCTAAACCCTAAATACCCTAAATACCCAACGCCGAAGCCCTAGACCGGCCCCAGGAAGCTGGCTTTACGCACGAGATGCTGAGCACGGATGTGAATCGTACTCGGGTTCCTCGGCCGTATAGGGGTTTAGAGTTTAGGGTTTAGGGTTTAGGGTTTAGAGTTTAGGGTTTAGGGTTTAGAGTTTAGGATTTAGGGTTCAGGGGTTTCCGCCCTAATATAGCACCCTTAATAGCAGGATCCACATTATCAGGACCCCAAAATAAGGTACCCCTAATTTTCGGAAAGTCCCATATAGGGCTTCAAGGGCTGAGGGTTTCGACTGGCCTGCGTTGAGTAAAAAGCAGCTCGGGGTTCTAGAGCTGGGGCTAGGACAGGCGGCTCGGGTTTGAGTAGCGCTTCGGGTTTTGGGGGATTGCTTAGGGCTTCATGGGTTTAGGGTTTGCAAGGTGTGCGGTTGAGGAGATAGGATTTAGGGTTCAGGGGTGTAGGGTTTAGGGGCTTAAGGGTTAGCGGCTAGATGGGTGCAGGGTTTAGGGGTGTGCGGTTTAGGAGGTTAGGACTTTGTGGGATCAAGGGGCTTAGGGTTCAGGGCTGGGGTATGGCTGTGCGTGGCCTCAGGTCTTACGCCTCTAGGCCCAAAACCCTTGAGGAATTACGCACAATTTGTTCGTGCTTTACTGTGCATATATACATACCCTACATATACGCACACCTGCTTGCGTGCACAACTAGTACATACCATATCATACCGTACGAGTAGACGAAAAATTACCATACCATACCATGCCATGCCACGCCATGCCATGCTATTCCATGACAGACGATACCATACCAAACTATGCAGTTCATCAATATATGAAACCATGAAAGGATTCATAGAAACATGCATGCATGCATGCATGCATGCATGCATGCATACATACATACATACATTCCATCACACACACACATACACATACACATACACTGCACATGCATACGTGTGTGCGTGCGTGTGTACATGTGTCTTTCTTTGCCTTAGTGTAGATGCGTATATTCATGTGTATACATATGACACTGCATACATATGCACCTATGCAGCCTGTGCAAATGTGGGTAATTCTCTACATTCCTGTTCCTGTCTACAGCCCTGCTTGCAAAAGGGACCTTACTTTAGATAAACTACTCATATGAGTGGACGCGCCAGCTGGCATTTCTCAGTACACCAGGTGCCAGGTATAGATAGACCCAGAGAAGCAGAAGAGACGATACATAGTTGGCTCGTACACATGCAGATCCGTCAAGGTATTTAAGACTGCCATGATGGACCTAAAACCTCAACAACCCCTAAACCACAACTCGGGAGCATGAGCACTGACTCCTACATCTTTCAGCTCCGAGATGCACCCTGCCGTCTGTCCCTTCTGCCAAACAGTCTCCCGAGACAGCACCGGAAAGACACATTTTCGGAGAACTGAGTCAAGTGCAGCCCGTCATACCACTTGTAGCTGTGCAGGATGACAATGCCAACCTCGCGAAGTTCAGAGTAAACACCCTAAGCTTTAAACTCCATGTTCTTGGGAAAGCCTGGTAATCCTCATTCTATGATGACGTGAATTAGGACCATAAAGAGATGCCAATATGAATTTTCTGAGCCCCATTATTTCAGGGCTTAACAACGGGACCATTTCACTCGAATGAAAAAAATTGGGACAATAGGGCAGGGGCGAGGGTTCAGGATGTAGGCGAGTCTTTCCTACATTCGTTGCTTGTATGTTGCAGGAATGATCTCATGTAGAATGCAGGCTTTCCAGATCTATGTGCGAACATCGAAATAACTGGGGCGAAACACACGACGTGTTGCGAAGGAAACCCTAAACCCTGAACCCTAAAAATATTAATAAGGCCGGGAAGGAAAAGGCGGTTTTGCCCGATCGGAACGATCCATCGCCGATGCAACCAGCTTCTACACTCCAAATGATGGTTTGTCCTCTGCGAGGCATCAGAAACCTAGGTTCAATAGCCCTCGAAACACACTACTGCTGATGACATAAATCCTGCATTACCTTAAGGACCCGAAACTATGGGAATTGTGGTCTATTCCTTATTATGGGCCATGCAGGATTTAGATCATCAACCGTAGGTGCAAAAGCAAAGCCAAACCAAATGGCCCAGAAGACCAAATCATTAACCAATCAAGCCCTGCCTCTAAACCCCAAACCTAACCCTAAACCCTAAACCCTAAACCCTTAGCCCTAAACTCCTAAACCCCAAACCCCTGCCAGGCCACAGCCATAATTGCAGAACCAAGAAGATATGGCACCAAGACGCCTCGCAGGGTCGGCAGAACGTTTCGGGAGGTTTAGGGTTTAGGGTTTGGGGTTTAGCGTAGAGTGTAAAGAGCTTCGGAAGCAAGCCCTACACCGAGTACCTATCTGGGAGGTGGCGAAAATACTGCAGAACCCAACCTAAAATAAAATAGACAGCGAGTACAGATCTCTATTCCCGACCCCAATTTAAGGATTGTGGGGTGTTCTTACTACGGTTGATGGTATAAATCCTGCATAGTAAAGGAATATACCATAATATTTCCCATAGTTTAGGGTCCTTAAGGTAGCGCAGGATTGATATCATCAACAGTAAGGAAGTCCGGCGGCCTAAAGCCTGAAGCTCTAAACCGTGACGCGGGAAGGCTGTGGAAGTTAGATCCCCCAGCAGGAGCCGCGACAAGCCTAGCGAACGCGGCACGCCTATGAAACCCCTCCGGATGCAAGGTCCGGGTTTAGGTTTTAGGGCTTATAGGGTTTAGGGTTTGGGGTTTAGGGTTCAGGGTTGTATGGCTTAGGGTTTGGGGGTTTAGGGTTTAGGGTTTTAGGGTTTGGGGCTGCTTGCTCTCGAAGCTTGAAGCGTCGGTGGCTCTCACACCAGAATCCCTTTTGGTCCAGGTACACAAACAGTATAATTATAATCCTTTTGGCCCTAATTAAAGTCTCCAAAGGCCGTAAAATCCCTAAAGTCCAGTCCTTCAACCCTATGAGGGGACTACTGTAAGCCTAAAGTATGTAGTACTTGGGCACAAGGACCCTTGGGGAAGACTCAGTCGTACACCCAACTATACTGTTTCTGGAAGTCATGTTTGATTTTTTGCAGGGTTTAGGGTGCTCTAGGCCCTGAGCCCTCGACTAGGATCCCAGTAACTTCGGAATAAGAAGGACTCCCGTTTTTGGTATATACGACTACTAAAAGGGAACAAGGGCCCTCTTGGAGGCCCCTTTGAACCCCAAACCCCAAAACCCCCCAAACCCTAAGAAACCCTCAGAAACCCTAGACCCCTCTGCCCTCAGCCCCGAGCCATCGAGAAGCCTGTAGCCCTGCCTGGTGGATGTAAATCCTAGGCCTTGGGTACTGCCCCCATACAGTAACAGTCTAGACTAGGGCTACTATTAAGGGCCTTATATCTCATGCCACCGGTATGGGCCTCCCCAACAGGGGCCCCCCCAAACATGTAACACTGATATAATATCTCCATTTTATGTAGGAAGGGCCTTATATATCCATATTATGAATTTTCCTAGAACTCAACTGTTACTGAGTGGGGGACAGTATCCAACCGAAACCCTAGTCGAGAAGACTGCAGCCCTAAACCCTAAACCCTAAAACCCTAAACCCTAAAACCCTAAGCCCTAATCCCTAAACCCCTAGAACCCTAAACCCTAAACCCTAAAACCCTCAAAACCCTATAAACCCTAAACCCCCAAACCCTTAAACCCGCCCCGCCTGAGACGGTTCGCAGGCCCAGGAGTGTGGCGGTTGGCCGAAACTTGGCCAACTCAGGTCGGGCCCGAGACTGGGTCATGAAGAACCTCGGATTCCGGGGTGTAGGGTTTAGGGTTTATAGGGTTTAGAGGGTTTATAGGGTTTAGAGGGTTTATAGGGTTTATAGGGTTTAGAGGGTTTATAGGGTTTAGATGGTTTATAGGGTTTATACGGTTCATAGGGTTTATTGGGTTTATAGGGTTTATAGGGTTCAGGAAAGGGGGTTTATAAGGGGATCTATATTGGGGGTTTGGGGCTTAGGGTTTTAGGGTTTATAGGGTTTATAGGGTTTAGGGTCATGAAGAACCTCGGATTCCGGGGGTAGACGTTCCTTTGAAGCCTCGAAACTCCAAGATGGGCGAAGGAACAGGGGCTTAGGGGTTTCGGGGTATAGGGGTCAGGATTCAGGGTTTAGGGTTTAGGGGTTTAGGATTTATGGGGGTTTGGGGGTTTGGGTTTAGGGTTTATGGGTTTATGGGGGTTTAGGGTTTAGGGTTTAGGGTGGCGAGCCAGTAGTCTGTATTTAGGGGCTACTTTGAGCCAATTATGGGCTACTTTAGGGTATGGTAGTCTGTTATTTTGGGCTACTTGGCTTTTCAGGTAGACGTTCCTAACTTAAGGGTTCTCTGAAGGGTTCTATAAGGGATCTATAATAAGGTTCTAGGATATAGGGGCGATATCATTATTATTACAATATATATATATATATTCTTTTATAACTATAATAAGGAACCCCCAAAACCCTTCTCTAACTATAAGGCTCCTACATTGGGGGGGTCTAAGGCTTGGGCTTTAGAGTCCAAGAGAAATCACGCAGGGCTGACAGGATCTTATCGGGCGTGGGATGTGAGTAGTTCTCTAAACTAAGGTCCCTGTTTAGGAAAGTTTAGGGTCCCCTAGATCGTACGGCACAATTGTACAAAGGACCCCTAAAAGGGACCCTAGTTTAGAGAACTACCCATGTAGGCCTTATGAGGATTTAGGACTCTGGGCATCTTTCCGATTATGGTTAGGGTTTAGGGTTGAGGGTTGAGGGTTGAGGGTTGAGCTCTCAATGTTACCATGTTCATTCGTTTCCCTAAGGGTCCATGGTACTCAAATAGTATATACTTTGGCCTTAAACTAGTCCCTATAGAGGTACTTTGGGGGCCAAGGTATATACTCTTTGGGTACATGGCCCCTTCGGGTTTTGAAAACCCCCAGAAACTCCAGAACCTACCTAGGATGCAAGTTATCTACAGTAGATGACTGCTGCGGAATCAAGAATGTAGGGCTTAGGGTATAGGTTTTAGGGCTTAGGGTTTAGGGCTGGGCGCTTGCTTGCCTACTCTGCGGCAAGCTACCCATGTTGCAAGGCTTTGTTGTGTGTGGACCTATCCCAAAATGCGTGTCCCCCCCTCCCCAAAAGTTGTGCATAGAGGGAGCCTTCATACGGTATTCATACGATTCAAGATCTCCCTCACCTAAGGGGGTTTCGTGTCCTCAAAGCCTCAATCGGCCCCTTCCCCGTAAACCCTCGCAGCGGGACTGGAGTTCCCACCTATACTCCCTTCCATGGTTTGAGGTATACATGGTTTCAGGTAGACAGGGCCTCCTGCTTGTCCAGTATCCTAAGTGAACTAACGGTTAGCCTTTAAAGATTATATCAGGGTTATAATGCCCAACAAGGTTAAAGCTTACCTAATTTACTACTACGGTGTAAGGCGGCGTGTTTCTATCAGGGTTCCAATATAGGAGTCTCGGGGGTATCTTGTAATACTAATACTGTTGGAGAGAGATTGAAAATCAGCGTTCAGGATTTTTGTGATTGCTTCGGGTTGAGAGTGCAGAGTTGGGATAGTATTGTGCGACCACCACGGCAGGTAAATTACTACCACAGCAACAACTACTCATATTGCTATGGTTAGTGCTGTTACTGCCGTGAAGGTACTGCTGCTGCTGCTGCTGCTGCTGCTGCTGCTGCCTCGGCTGCTGCTGCTGCTGCTGCTGCTGCAATTGCTGCCGCAACTAGGATTCGGGGTTTGGGGTTGGGTGATGGGCGTGGCTTCTCTTTGAGCTACGAGGAGGTGGTGACCAGAAGCTGAACCCTAAACCTGCACCACAATGACAAGCATTCGGAAAACAGATTCCACGCCCGAACTCATCAACCAAAGCCGGTCAGAAAGCTTTACACCGTTTAGGGTGTAGAGGCCGGTGAGAAAGTTCTAAACCCAGAGGGTTCATGGGTCAGGGCTTCTGTCTAAGACGGGGAGCATCATGATGACACCAACACCGATGTCCTGTAGCGTGGAACAAGATGGGAGAAGCTTTACTGGGTCTTGGGCGGATGATGTTGATTGGGTGTCAAGGTATGTACCGGTAGAGTATATGTCTCGCAACCTACAGGGGCACCAGTATTACAGATTACACAACTATTCAGAGCTACCTAAAGTCTCCATTGTAGTTCCTTTCTTGCTTTAACAAATTGTATACCTAGGTTCCTATAAGGTAACCCCAAAACGGACAATAGACTATGGCCAAGAGGGTCCATGTATACTGCTACATAATTACTACTATTATGGAGTTAGGTCCCCCAAACCATAATAAGGATGGTCTTTTGAGACCTGATTCCATCAGGGTATGTATATATATATATATATGGATGGATGGACCCTGTGGGTAGACTATAAAACATAAACCCCAAACCCCAAAAAAAAACTACTCCTTGAGGTAGTATATATGGACCTTCTGGGCAGTATCTTACAAAGCTCATGGGCTCCTCGGTTACCGCTCTTTCTTCGGAAGAGGGCGGGGGGGTCCTTCTTAAGGCCAGGTTTTCCCCCCAAAGTGGTGTTAATTATAAGCCAATGGGTCCATATACTACCACTATGGAATATGCGGTTTAGGGTTTTGGGTCTGTAGTATAAGTAAACGGACCCTCTTGGTAAGTAGTGATAACTAGCTATAGTTGCGTGATGTATGGCCCTAGCTACAGAGTCTCATTATCCTTCAACCTATCCCTAACCCCTGAACCCTAAACCCTAAACCCGTAGTTCGATTGGGAGACCAGGGCTGGTTTTGTTTTAGGTTTCGGGTCGCCGCGGCGGATGGGTTGGAAGAGCTTTTCCAGATGTTCTGTTCACCAATTACAAGCCCCTCATGCCCAGAGGAAAACTATGTGGGTAGTTGTCTAAATTAGGGTCCCTTTTATGTTTGTTTATATATATATATATAAGGGTGCCGTACTATATTGGGGACTCAAAATGGGACCCTACTTTAGAGAACTGCCTAATTTTATGACGACCCTTGGGTATTTGTGTCTTCAAGATGCAGCTTTTGGTGGATCACATCTCAGCAGGGCCCCAGCCTCCACCATACGGTTTAGGGTTTAGGGCTTATAAGGGCTTATAGGGTTTAGGGGTTTAGGGTTTAGAGTTTAGGGTTTAGGGTTTGTGCTATGGCCACATCGCTCGATCCGCCATCAAGTTCTCCGCTTGCCGATAGAGCGGCGTACATGCAGATCTTACACCGTCGTTTAGCTCTTTTGTTACTAGAAGGTGAGTACGCGCCGTCGATTTGTGCTGGAACCTACGCAAGATGTGTACAGACCAGAAGGTTTGAAAGTCGCAAACTCGCACTCTCTGCGCAGAAGTCGAGGGCTACATGTAGCCTTGTGGGCACATCTGAACTTAGAGCGCGTAGGTTTAGGGTTTAGTGTGTAGCTTAATGCAGAAGTACCAGGATCGTGGAGACACGTTTTTGGGCCCCAGACAGATGTCATCCACACCCACCTGGATCTGTCTTATTTTTTGGAGCATGGCAGAGTTGACCCCACGTGTTCTTTCAACTTTGCTTCAACCATGGCATGAGTACATTAATTCAAGGAAGCGAAGATCATGCAAGGCATTTCAAGAGTTTGTATTTCATTCAGAATATGCAGTCCCGAGTGTACTTCACACTCGTGCGATCATTTGGGGATTCTTGAAATCTGAGGGGGGTGGTACATGCACATTAAGTTTGAGGGGTCCTTGTATTGAGGGTCCTCTTGGTCCAGGGTCCCCCATTTCTAAAACTCCGAATTGAAGAGCAGCGCAAGGACTAAACTCCAAAAAGCAACCCAGCAACCAACTAGAACGTTGTGGTGTTGGCAACGGTTCATGGGCGAACTCCGAATGCAGAGCTAGAAGAAGGATGCGAGCTGAAGGACGGCAAGCTGGTTGGTGCAGGTTTAGGGGTTTAGATTAATTCCTTAGGGTTCTCAGTATACTTGTACTATATACGGTACCCCCCAGGCCCTACATTACACCACACCGTCTCGAACGGTCACCCTGCCCAACCTACACATGTTCAGCCTCCAGGGAATGTCCGCAACTAGCCTGCAGCACCCTGAGTAACATCGATGAAGTACAGAAGCTTAAGCCCTGAACCCTATATGGGTAGTTCTCGAAACTGGGGTCCCTTTCTGGGGTCCTTCTTACAAGGGCGCCGTACTACAGTGGGGACCTCAATAAAAAGGGACCCTGATTTTGAGAACTGCTCAAAAACTGGAGATGATCAAGCCGAGCCAACACTCCCTAGACCAACCTTAAACCCTAAACCCTAAAACAAACCCTCTGGGGATTGTGACGGGAGCACTAATTACATACTAAACCCCATTACAAGCCTCAATCTCCGACCAGTCCTGCAACAAGCCCTACCCTCACCCAAGCCCCAAAAACGCAAAACCCTAGAACCCCATGGCCCTAAACCCCCTAAACCCTGAAGAGCCCAACGCCTAAAACCCTGTATATACCCCAATGCATAAAGCCCCCTCCAGAAGACTCCCCCGCCAAACCTGTGAGCAAAACAAACAACCACAAAAGAGCTTTCAGACCCCGAGACCCCCCAAAAGTCCATCGGAACTAAACTCCCCTAAACCCTGAGCCCCTAAAAACCCCTAAAAGAAACCCCCTTAAACAAAAATAAAAAAAACCTAAGAACCCCTAAACACCAAGACAAAACCACTAAAAAAAACCAAGAACCCTGAAAACCACCGACACGACCCCTCAAAGCCCCACAAGAAAAAACCGCTGAGGCGGGTCGCTCACCGAGGCAGAGGTTCTTGAAGATGATGAAGAAGGTCCGGATCTTGTTGCTTTGTTGCTCTTTGTGTTGCTTTTGTTGTTTTTGTGTTTTTTGCTTTTTGTGGTGTTTTTGTTGGTTTTTGGGTTGCTTAAAGGCTTAAGGGCTTTAGGCGGATCTTGGGTTAAGGATTTTTGTTTAGGGTTTCTAGGATGATAGATTAGGGGGTGATTCGTGTTTTTTTGGGGCTTATAGGGTGCTCTGTTTTTGGGTTATTAGGGTTTTAAGGGTTTGGATGATGAAGAAGGTCCGGAGATCTTGGGTTTCGGAGTGTGTAGGGGGTTTCAAGGTTTTTCGGGCCTTTGTAGGGTTGCGGGGATGTAGGGTTTAGGGTGCTGAGGAAGGTCCAGCCAGACCGTGGGTTTAGGATGTTTTGGGGGTTTTATGGGGTTTAGGGCCATGATAAAGAAGGTCCGGATCTTCGGCAGAAGGTGCGTAGAGAGCTGAAGGGTTCTGGGTTTAGGGTTTAGGGGCTTTGGGGTTAGCGATTTCGGGTTTTTACAGCTTAGGATTTCGAGTTCGGGGTTTCGGGATTTAGAGGGGATATGGCGCTGAAAGGGTGTTTTCTTCAAGAGGGTTTCTTATGATCTTTCATGGTTCTTGAGGTTTAGGGTGCAGACTTTCAAACAACGGCTGTGAAGTTCTATAGAGGAGAAGGCTCGCATATAAGTTGAGGGTCCAGGGCTCGAAGGATTCTTTCGGATGTTACAGGGCTTACTCAGTGTTGCAGTTCCAGGATTGAGGGTGAAGGGTCTAAGGAGTCTGAGGATTCTCGGCCCGAACTTGTGAGCGCTGTACCAGTCTATAGCAACACGCCGCGTCGGTGGAGAGCAGTGTAGAAAAGTTCATCATAAACCCTAAGCCCTAAACCCTAAACCCTAAACCCTACAGCCGGGTTTTCAGGTTGAAGACTGAATGGTTCATAGGGGGGTAAGGGTTTATAGGGTTTGGGGTTCCTTTAATTAAGGTTTATAGGGGCTTATGGTTTAGGGCTTTAGGGCTGTGTGCATCAGGTTTAGAGTTGAGGGCCGCTCGATCTGAATCCTACCGGACCCGAAGCGATCCTTCAAATTAAAGATTCTGAAAGCAGAGCCACTCCAAGAAAGACTCTCCGAAATTCCGAAAGGGCGATGGTCTGGTGTATATATGCATGTCTGTATGCGTACATATACCACACGACGTTTATGAATGCATTCATGTTGCCTCTGATCTACTTCACAGATCCAAGCACTACCCGAAGGCCGAAGGCATACCGCACGTGGGATGAAAAATGTGCAACACACGGACAGCTCAAAACAACGGAACCCCGAGTGCCTTACCGTCGGCAGCAAGAAGGCATAGACCCCTAAACCCTAAACCCTGAGTGCTGCGCCGTCGTCAGCAAGAAGGCATAGACCATGAAGTAGCTAAAGGTGGCCATGTTCGTCGCCAAACACGCGCGGCCTCCCGCTCGAGAGTCGAACCCTGGGGTATTAACCCTAGGTATCTGCCTATCTATCTACCTAGCTATCGTTATCAACCTATGAATAAGTCTATCTATTTATCTATCTATTTATCTGTCTATCAACCTATCTATCTATCTATCTATCTATCTATCTATGCATCTAATTATCTATCCATCCATCTATCTATCTATCCATCCATCTATCTATTTATCTAGTTATCAATATGTATATATACATATATACAATAATAGAAATATTCACCTAAGACCTACATGCATTGCATTGCATTGCACTACATTGCATTGCACTACAGTGCAGTACAATATATTACATACATGCATACATGCATACATTCATACATATATGCATACACAATTCACCGACTGCGCACCTCAACCCTGTACCACCCTATACTCTCACCCGTAACTTCAAGCCGAAAAAAGCTTCAACCCTAAACCGTAAGATCACATCACGAAACTAAACCCTAAACCCTAAATAGTTGGGTACCATGGCGAGTGTTGCCAGTCTCGAAGTCTCCGGGGGCCATATTTAGGGTTTTGGGGTTCGGGTTTAGGGTTTAGGGTTGAGGGTTTGGGGTTTGGGGATTTCGGGATATACAGAAGCATCTGGGGGCTACAGGGGAAAAATATTACAAGTGATTCCGACCCTTTTATATTGACACCATGATTATCCTCAGATATTCCATGGGAGAAAGGCTCTATAGGAACGTCAACAAAAACTCCGTAAACCGTACATGACAGCGGCTGACGATGCAAATCCTGCATTACCCATTACAAGGAATAGACCATAATTCCCATAGCTTAGGGTCCTTAAGGTAGCGCAGGATTTACATCATCAACGGTAGCATGGTTTCCATTGTATGGTTCGGGGACGCAAAAGCCTGAAACCCTTAACCCGAAAGCTTTAAACTACGATGTATGCTTGAGAGTCGCAAGGGTAACATCATAGCCTTTGCTAGCATGGTTTTGGGGGCCAACGCCTCAAATATCAAACTACGGTTGATGATAGAAATCCTGCATGACCCATAATAAGGAATATACCAGAATTCCCATAGGTTAGGGGGGTCCTTAAGGATTTATATCATCAACAGTATGGAACTTATGGAACCCTAAACCCTAAACCCCTGAACCCTAAACCCTAAACCCCTACACCCAAAACCCCTAAACCCCTGAACCCTAAACCCTAAACCCCAAACCCCTGAATCCTAAACCCCTACACCCTAAACCCCTGAACCCTAAACCCCTACACCCTAAACCCCTAAACCCCCGTACCCTAAACCCTTATGGAACGCTTTTCGGCCTTCTCGGATCAGGTCCGGCATGGTGGTCAGGGAGATGTCGTTCCTCGCGGCACCTCCAGAGCTGCCCCAAAGGCTCAAAGTAGCCCAAAAGCCTTACATAGTATGGTCTTTGGGCCCAAAAGCCTTAAAAATTGAGTCCTTAGAGCCTTAGGCTGCGGCTGGGCCTAGGGATTTTTATAAAGGACTCAAGGTCGACGCTAGGGCTCGGGGGCAAAAGACATGAAAGGGTTTAGGGTTTAGGGCTTAGGGTAAGTTTAGGGTTTAGGGTTCAGCAGCTCCGGATCGAGCAGTTTTATAGTAGAGTTAATATAAGAAAGAGAGGGTTTAGGATTTAGGGTCTAGGCGCAAAGGCTTCGGCGGTTCACTCGGGCCTCAAGGGGTTTAGGGGCTTTGAGTTTCTGCGCTGCGGCCTTGCGCAACTTCGCATGCAATGCATGTAGGACCCAGAGATGGACCCACGAAAAACTCCACGTGCCCGCGTAGACCCCAAACCCACAAACCTAGACCCAGATACTGCAGGATCCCCTGCCCCATGTGTTTGGCCGCTGTCGGACTTAAACATGTCAGTTGATATAAGATCTGACAAAACTTGTCATGTAGCTAGATAGATCCGCCCATCATATCTTTTCGATGTCGCGCGCCCGGGGTTCCAAAGAATCCGGCCCCCACCACTAAACTCTTAAGCCTAAACCCTAAACCCTGAATCCTAAACCCTGAATCCTAACCCCCAAATTTTAAACCCTATAAGCCCTAAACCCTAAACCGGGGTCGGGCTCGGGTGTAGGGAG
The DNA here is from genome assembly GCA_905231915.1 of Symbiodinium necroappetens. Taxonomy (NCBI): domain Eukaryota; class Dinophyceae; order Suessiales; family Symbiodiniaceae; genus Symbiodinium; species Symbiodinium necroappetens. The sequence continues at coordinate 17,192 of CAJNJA010065141.1, forward strand.
CAGAGGTTGCGGCAGGCTCACGGCTCAAGCAGGCCTTGGGGTCTGGGGTCGGGAGGGTTTCGGGAGTCTGAGGGTTTATTAGGGTTTAGGGAGTCTGAGGGTTTAGGGTTTAGGGAGTTTGAGGGTTTAGGGTTTAGGGAGTTTGAGGGTTTAGGGTTTAGGGAGTTTGGTTTAGGGTTTAAGGAGTTTGAGGGTTTAGCGCTCTGGCCTGTTTGGGTTTGGACCTTCTCCTGAAAAGGTTCAGGGTTGCTGAGTTTCAAAAGGGTTTCACTTGGGGCATCCGTCTATTCTCTGGCTTTCGGAGCTTTGAATCGACATTCCGGTTCTTAGTAGGGAATGGAGGAATGGGTTTTTTGGGACTACTTTTTGAGGGACCTTAAGGCTAAGGGGCTATCATAGGGAACCATTCCTCCATTCCCTACTAAGAACCAGGGGACGTCGAAAGGAGGATCTCGGAGGCTACGAAGTCGTGGCAGCGGGCGGTTTAGGGTTTAGGGCTTATAGGGTGTAGGGCTTCCGGTTAAGGGTTTAGGGTTTAGGGTTTAGGGTTTATAGGGTTTAGGGTTTAGGGTGTATAGGGTTTAGGGTTTATAGGGTTTAGGGTTTAGGGTTGATGATTACATGTAGACCCCAAACCCTTCACTTAGAAGACCCTGGTAATAGACCTAATCAAACAGCCGTAAGCACACAAACCCTAAACCCCGCAGTGCCCCGCCGACTCATTATAAGGGCCTCAATATTTGAATAGGGTTCGGGGTAATTATATTATACACAATATATATATAGATAGATAGATAGATAGATAGATAGATAGATATAGATAGATAGATAGATAGATAGGTAGATAGATAGATAGATAGAATAAGAAACCCTAGGGAATACTGCATTTTATTGAGGCGTCTATATTAGTTATAGCGGAAGCCCCGAGCCCTTCGAAAGAACGAAGCCCTGGCTGCACCCTTGCCCGGGCGGCCCGTGGAGAACGGTGCCACCATGGAGGCCTGCAGCTTAGGGTTTAAGGAGTTCAGGGAGTTTAGGGTTTAGGGCTTAGGGAGTTTAGGGTTTAGGGCTTAGGGCTTAAAGAGTTTAGCGTTTAGGGAGTTTAGGGTTTACGGTTCAGGGTTTAGGGAGGTTAGGGTTTAGGGTCTAGAGTTTCGGGAGTTTTTTAGGGTTTGGGGGTTTTGGGTTTAGGGAGGTTGGGGTTTAGGGCTTAGGTTTAGGGCTTTTTAGGGTTGCAAAGCTCCTCAGTCCCCGAGCTTCAGGCTTCGGGGTTGTTGTTTAGGTCCGGGTTTGGGGGTTAAGGCTCTTTAGGGGGTTTAGGGTTTAAAGTAGGTTTGGGAGTTTAGGGTTTTAGGGTTTATTATTTAAGGTAGGTTTGGGAATTTAGTTTAGGCTTCGGATGAAGGGATGGAGTTTAGCATAGTCTTTAATTACTGTCCACAAAATGAGAGACCGCCGACGTTTCATTAAAGCAACTCGGGCCGCTTGAAAACCCTGATCCCCATGCACGCCCTAAACCCCGAAGCATACTTGCTAGCCAACACCCGATACAAAATAGAAGGCACCAAGGAAGAGGATCGCTTTGGAAGGACCATGAGGGCGCCAAATCAGGTGCACTCAAAAGAGCCGTAAGCACTACAACTTGAACCCCAAACCCCCCAAACCCCCCAAACCCTAAACCCCAAACCCTCCAAACCCCCCACACCCAAAACCCCAAACCCCCCCCCCCACACCCCACCAAACCCAAAACTGAGAGCGCCCAAATCAGGGACCCCTTTTGCACACAAAACCGTCTGCCCTACAATCTAGACCCCCCCCAAAAAATCCTAAACGCCACAACCCACATGGTTCTAGGTACCGTTACTCTACCTTCTGCCATATAGGTGTAGAACTTAGGACCCCTTATTATCCTAGACTGTAAACCCTAAACCCTAAACTTCAAATCCTAAACCCTAAACCCTAAAACCCTAAACGCTAAACCCTAAAACCTAAACCCTTTAAGACATTAAACACCCCCAAAGAAGAGGAAGCCTCGGCATCTGACAAGGCCAGACCGGCATGAGCCGCCCGAAGGCCACCACAGTCGTTGCCACCATCACCGGCCATGCCTCTTCGGCATTCTCGCGGGCGTTTTGAGGGGGTTTAAAAACTTATAGGGTTTAGGGTTCAGGGTTTTGGGGCAAAAACTTAGGGTTTAGGGTTCAGGGTTTTGGGGTAAAAAGCCTAGGGTTTAGGGTTCAGGGTTTTGGTTCATTCTGAGGGTGTTGTTTTGGCGTTGAATGGGGCGCGTAGTTGACCAAAGACGTCGAGAGATGGACAGAGAGGATGATGGGAGCAAGCCATCGGACTCGCGTGTGGTAGGAATGCATGAAGAACGGCTGATGTTGTTTAACCCAGATGGTCCATACATATTACCATGATGGAAGTAGGTCACGAAAGACCATCCTTATGAATCATTAAGGTTTTTGGGAACCTAATTCCATGCCAGTACTATATGGACCCTCTTGGTACCCTAAACCCTAAACCCGAAACCCAAAACCCTAGGCCCTAAACCCTAAACCCCCTAAACCCGAAACCCTAAACCCAAGGCCTCCCAAAGCCTAAACCCCAAACATTGACCTTTCCGAGTACAGGAAACCCACTGGGCCCGGGGGGGACCTAGGAATAAAAATGGTGCCCTTTCTGGTTTAAAGGACTTTATAAGGGAACCTGAACCCTAAAAAAGGGAATAAGGGCCTACTCTGGGTCCTAGCCCAGGGCTGAAATAGAACACCAGGAGTTCCAGCGCAGGACCCCCGGCTTGAGGATTTAGGGTTTAGGGTTTTCTGGTTTCGGAACCTGATATGAAAAAAAGCCTTGGGTCTTTGTTAGGGTTCGTAACATGAACCCTAAAATCCTCATAAAGTGGGGTTATAGGGCCAGGGTTTCTTAATCAGGTTCCCTACGTTAGGGGTTTTGGGCTTGGGGTTCGAAGGTTTAGGGTCTCCCGCCGTCAATTTCTGACAGAGTTGCTGGCTCTATCGAAGCTTTTGTTCTCCCAGAACTTTAGAGCTGTGCGTCCCCAACTGCCAGGCCCGAAAGAATACAGAATGCTTTAGCTTCAGGGCCTGTGGTTCATCTAGAGGTTAGGGGTTTAGGGTGTTAAGGGATGCTAGGGTGCACGACATGACAGTTTGAACACCCACTCACATCAAGTCTGCTTCAGCAGTTGGACCAGCAGGCCATGGACAGAAACCTTACCAGCAGGGTCTGTATATATATATATACACACACACCCTACCAGGAGGGTATATGTATGTATGTATGTATGTATGTACGTACGTACGTACGTACGTACGTACGTATGTATGCATGTATGTATGTATGTCCATCTATATCTATATACGTTTATATATTACTATTGTTAATATGAATCAAGTCCCAAAACCATACTAAGGATTGTTGTTTGGGACCAAATTTCATAATTACTGGTCGTATATATGGTATAGATAGACCATCTGGGTAACGCTAACAAAAATCTAAACCCCAAGCTGTCTTATAGGTGCATCCACGATGCTAGCACGTTCTACATGATCAATGAACGACCTTGTGTCCTGCGCAAGCAAACAGCTGGAATCCCAATTCATCCGGAAACCGATCTACAGCTACAGCGTTACGTAGACTTATGCTCTCATCCTGAATACCCAAACCCCCTACACCCAGCGCTGCTTGAGGCCGCGGCCCACAACTAAACCTCGACTTTGAAGGTACTTCACTACCTCGGGTTGAGAGTGCAGGCTTCAGTCGAAACTCTAATTGGGATGCTTCTATGTAACATACAGAAATATATTCAATCTATTATACTAGTCTACTCTGTATCACTTTCTGATAATTGAAGGCCGATACGAGGCTATACTAGGTTCAAGGTTCAGATTATCTACTCGCGCAATACTCCAGGGAAAAGACACGCGAGCGACACTTAAATGTAATGTACTGTCCCACGAAAACCCCTATGACTGCTTCATTGTTTCGCTCCTCTTCTTGACCAAAACGTCTACCTAAACCCCCGAAAGTAGGTGAATCAGCGGTCCAAAACCTTTAGAGGGCTATTTTTCTGCTTCCTTCAGGCTTCAGGTAAACCTCGAACCTCGAGACCTAACCTCAGAACCCCCGACCCTAAGTTCCGAAAGACCCGAATCTTTCATCCTTCAATCCTCAGTCCCTCCACCCTAACACTAGATGAGTATTCGAGTACACATTGTTTAAACGCGAGTCTGTGTAAAGGTATATGCATGTGTATATATATATATATCTATGTGATTGTATATGGCTTGCTAAGACGTGCGTCTTATTCAGGCCCCTGCTCAAGTTTGAACAGCGGAACGTAAAGCTTGGTCGTGCTGTTTTTGTTAAACCCATGAAGTATGCGAGGCCGTATCTAAGCCTAAGACCCTGACCACCGGAACCCTAGTGCTCAAATCTGAAGACATACCGAATTCCCTTCACCCGAAACTTGGAGAATCAGGGGCTTCCAGAACGTGCCAAAAGCAAGGGATGTGATGAGGAAACCCAACCACAGCGCCTCAATCATGTTGCAACACCGCACACGCAAATACATCCTGAGCTTTACTGTCAATCCAGCCTAACTTCGTACCATGTGGCCCGAAACCCTAAACCCTCCTTAAAAGAACCTCAAACCCTAGAACCCCCCTTAAAGGAACCCTAAACCGTATAGAACCCCTTTCTGCAACCTTGCGAGCAAATGACATTGATCTTGTCATCTGGCTTCATGCGGGCGAAGACGACGCACCTTGGCCAGAGCTCCTGCACATCAGGGCTTGGTGTAGGGTTTAGGGTTTAGGGTTTGGGGTTAGGGTTTACAAGGGTTTAGGGTTGAGAGGTTTAGGGGTTTTGGCTTAGGGTTTAGGGATTGAGGGTTTTTGAGGGCTAAGTGTTTAGGGTTGAGTGTTCATAAAGGTTATGGGTTTAGTGCCTATAAGGTTTAGGGTTGAGGGCTTCAGATGTGGCTGAAGATTCCTTCGGTGCGGGTGCATCGCTTCTGTCTTTTATTGTGTCACTTGTGTTGTTTTGTCTTGTGTCGCTTCTGTCTTTCTTTTCTGTGTCACCTGTGTTCTTTTACTTTTTGCGAAACAGCAGTCTCGAGCGAATCAAGCTTGCCTTTTACTTTTTTTCCTGCTAGGGTTTGGGCCCTCTTTCATTAGGGTTTCGGTCTGGGTATATTCCTTTTAGGGCTTCGGCCTGGGCTTACTCTTTTTAGGTTTTTCGGCTTTCTTTCAAGCTTACCTTTTACTTCTTTTGGGGTTTCGGGGTCCGTTGACTCGTTGTTAGGCTTTGGGCCTTCTTTCATTAGGGTTTCGGTCTGGTTTACTCCTTTTTCAGGGTTTCGGCCTGGTGTTTCTTTCAATGACTCAAGCTTGACTGTTGTTAGGGTTTCGGGGTCATATGTATGTATGTATGTATGTGTGTGTATGTATGTATGTATGTATGTATGTATGTATGTATGTATGTATGTATGTATGTACTATATATATATAATATACATCTGTATATATATATATGTAGCTGTTTGGCTATATATAAAGTTTATTCCGTTGCATTGTTGTTTCTGTCCTCTTTTTTTTGCATCTGCCTTCTTTTCTTGCTTCTCTCTTTTCGTATGGCCGGGAAAGTATGGGATTTTTCACGCGCTCGCGGCTTTGAGAAGCAAGCCTCAACGCTCACCAAAATTGGGTCGATAGGGCTTTAGCGGCTCCGAGCTGAGATTTGTTCAACATTCTGAGCCCCGGTTGCAATCTGGAGGCGTCGACTTGAGCGTAGGGGCCGAGTACCTTAGCCCAAAAACGGTTAACCCCGTTTTTGAATTCTAATCGGTTTCTATAGGCCCCAAAAGGTTAAAGGTTACCTACTCAGCCCCGAAGTCCCATTTAAAGGAAACCCTAAACCTTAAACCCCTAAACCCTAAAACCCTCAAAGGAACCCACGGAACTCGTCCCCTTGAAAGGGAGCGCCTCGGACCGACTCAGCCCCTAAATGAGAGGGACCGAGGATCTCCTATGTCAGGTCCTACCAGGGGGCCTCTCGCTCGAGACTAGGGGTTTAGGGTTTAGGGTTTTAGGGTTTAGGGGTTTAGGGCTTTAGGGTTTAGGGTTTTAGGGTTTAGGGTTTAGGGTTTTAGGGTTTAAAAATTTAGGGTTTAGGGTTTTAGGGTTTAGGGTTTAGGGTTTCGGAACAATAAGAAAAGACACCAGCGAAACGAAAAGAAATGACACGAGTGACAAACAAAAAACATAAGTGACTCCCCTTCCCCTTCGGTGCATCGCCCGCCGAAAGTGCGAAGTTCAACTAGGGGTGCCTTTGGACTGGCAGCCATTGGAAAGTTGATGGGCTGAGTGCTTCTGACTATGTCATGGTGCGGATTCTTCAGAACGATTAACCTAAAACCTTTAACCTTAAACTAACTCCTAAACCCCTCGACCCTAAACTCCTAAACCCCCAAACCCTGGGAGGTCCACCTTGGGCCTCAAGGGCTGTGGATTCGGGCGTCGCAAGAGATCCGATATTTCTTCTGGCTTCCCTCGCTGTTCTCATAGCGGCTCAGGGCTTTACCTAGGGTTTATAAGGTTTAAAGTTTAGGGGGTTTAGGGTCTAGGGTTCCTCATCCAACGCATGTACGCATCAAAGCTGTTACTAAGGGTGGCCAAGCGGGTTGACGTTTCTGGACATATGGCTGACAATTCAAGACATGTTCCTTAAGGCCGAAATGCCCAGCTCAACCAAAACCGTGAGGGCAATCGTCGGCCCCCATCACTGAGCCTGAAAGAAGCTTTAAACACGAAACTCAGCCAGAGGATACGAGCCATCATCCAAAAAACAAATCCTTCTTGAGAGTTGTTCCAAAAGCCGTGCTTAAAAGTAGGGTGCTGTTGTTGCTACAAGATGCTTCAAGCGGAAGTGCATGTGCTACAATCACATGTAGCCAGGAGAGGTCCTCAAGCAGCTTCGTGTCGGTTGTGTAGAGATGTCTCCAAGCTGCACACGTCAGCGCTAGTTGGCCTTCAAATGGGAAAAAGTTTGGTAACATGTCTATGTGATTATCGCGAGTCCCTTGGACTCATCTCTGGAGACAGAACCACTGAAACAATCATGGCACAAAGAGTAGCACTGCTTCATGCAGCTACTTACTTACTGTAGACAACAATGACAAGATCCTTCACCCTAAAGGCTGCAGAAGGCTTTATGAGCGATCCATCCGGGCCGTCTTTGCCCTTAATCAACCCCAGCTGGAAACACTAAACCACACACTGAAACTCCTGACAGTCTTGGGAAGTGCCTTGGTTTTGCACATGGATGAAGGAAATTCAGGACATGTACACCTATAACACATCGCTGGGGTGTTGCATGTGCAATTGGAGCTTCTGCGCTTCTGCCTTCGTATCCAATCTGCTCGGGGCTGAAACAACGTTTTTGGAGGATGTGCTTAAATTCGACCACAGCGCCGCATTTCCACCCAGCACATCCGAGATCGGAATGCTAGAAGTACTCGGAGAAAACACTACCATGAAAACACGAAGATTAGTCTTCACCATCCATAGTGTAATTGACACCGTGCCGCAGTGTGGATCTGGGCTGTCCGGAGTGACCTCGCCAACAGGTCGCCCAAGCACAGCCGTTTAAAGACTGGAGCCTTGAGGCGAAACCGTAAATAAAACACAAACCCCACAACCCACACCTGATCTTACATCGCTACAGGAATGGGTATGATTGGGTCGCAAATGGTTCCGTGCCCGCAGGGGTTGCTCCAACTTGCTATGCCGACCAACAGGTTGCAAAGGCGCTTTTGCAAATGTCAGGGCAGGTGCTTAACTTGTAGGGTATTGTGTGCGAGGCTCGGCTAAGTTTTTAGGGACAGGTGTTCATAATAAATTCCGAAGGTTTGAGTTCAGGTGGTACCCGAAACACACATTCGATCCAAGCGTGGCGTAATGCATGCAATACACTGTTCAACACACACAACCGCGCGTGAAACAACATGGGCTGCTATGGTTTGGCAGTTTGGCATTCAGAATATGCCATGGAACATCAGCTGTGCGCGGCACATGTCATTCAACACCATCAACTGCGGTCAAGTGTCCAGTACTTAAACTTGGTGCATACATATCATCCCGATAATTGTTGGCTGCTTGCAAGTTGAAGCATTTGCTGGGTTCAGGGCTTATAAGGACGAGGGACAGCTACATGCGTGGGTGGCACACAAATTCGCAAGTATTGGCTCCCGGCCGCAGTGGCACACATGTGCTCCGCACATATTCCGAATGGAACAAGTTCAATAAACGTATTTTGCAGCATGCAATTCAATGTAACAAATTGTAATACGACAAGAATCAGTTTTCGAAAGCAGGGCCACCGCAATCCACAAGTCGGTAGATAGTGCAACCAAGACAGAGCACCCGTTCATAAATGCGCTTGCCCGGGCATCATGATTTATGATTTGCCAGAACCCTAACCCGTCTATATCAGTCGACCCTATAAGGTTCTACCACGATTCGTTTTTGATGCAAGGCAAACCGCCAGAGCTCATTTCGTCCCAGGAGCCACGACATTGCCGCAAGGGTGGTCTGTGAACGACTTTATGCCCGTCTCTGGGAACGACGCGTGCATACCTAGCTTGGCCCTGCACGCTATCAGGGCTTGGGTCTCCTAGATCAACTATGTCTCTGACAACGTCCAATTGCACATTCACAAAAGTGCGAAACCGCAAAATAGATTCCTCCAGTAAAGGTCATAGTGAGGAACGAAGGAATCCCAAGACTCAATTTCGTCAGGGGTCTAGCGTAAAAACTCAGCCAGCTGCGAGAGGTAAACGTTGAAGATCTGGGGCCTATACCACCCCGAAACAGTGTGAGGTGGAACTTCCGACCCAAAGCCAGCATAAAGGTTCTTGCCTTCGGCAACCCGCGACGACGTCCCCACTCCTTGATCCCTAGACTCTCTTCCTGAAAATTAAATCTCGAAGACCCACAGTTGAAACTGACAAAACCACGCTTCAGCCAACAATATACCGTTCGTTCATAGGGTGGGGTGGGTGGGGGGCATGTATGCAGAGACCGGGAAAGCAAACGAGCGACAGAGGTTCATGAAGGAACATCTATGGAGCAGGATCGGATTATCTCCGTGGCGGATACAGGGTACAGCCATGAAAACTTTGGACAAAGGGTGCAGTGTTTGTCTCTTTGACTTTTCAAGCACCGAATGATTAGGGTGCAGCGCAAAAACATGGACCATGCTGTTCATGCATGTGGCATGCTCAGCAGTTTCGACATTACTGTAATGCTTCGGAATATGTAGAGATCTGCTTGCGAAGCAAACGTGGACTTCTGCAAAATGCGCTTGGCTTTCACATGGATGCCGTCACTACTGACCAGGCATGGCTGCGGATTCTCCACAGATCCTGTCGGAGTGACGTCAATTAACGTTGGCAAGTCGTGATTTTCCTACGGATGCATTATCGAATGCTGCCTCGAGGTTTAGCGCACTTGCAACAACCTATAGGCCCAACACAACGGCAACGCGCCAGAAATAGTTCAGTGGGCCTAGACATAGTTCTGGGCCCAACATCGTCAACGTAGGCTTTATAAGACGTATATCATACAATGTATCTTGGAGCCTCTGGGAGCTTCTCGTATGTCCCCCCAAATCTACTAGTTACTAGTATGTGGGGCTCGAAATCATAAGACCCGCAAGACCCTACCACCAAAGCCCCTGACACAGACCGTTGAACCCAAAAGCCCAAAAGCCCGAGGCCGAACAACCTGAGAAAAACGAAGTCCAAGGCAACCCTGTAAACCCCTAAACCCTAAACCCCTCCAACCCGAATTCCTAGAACCCTAAACCCTAAAGCCCCGAGCCCCGCACCTGAGGCCTTGAAAGTTGAAACCTAAACCCTAAAGCCTCGAAACCGCGCCGCAAGAGTAGGCAGAATCATAGCCTCTTGTAGGCGTTGGGCCATTCCTCACTTTAAGCCCCAGCCTTCCCTAAACCCCGAACCCCAGGTAACCCAACACCCCGAACCCTAAGCTCTAGCCTTCCCTAAACCCCGAATCCCAGGTAACCCTCAACCCTAAACCCTGAGCCCTATAAGCCCTAGCCTTCCCTAAACCCCCCCCCAAAGAAGGAGCCCTAAACTGACGGGCGAAGGGACGCGACGCTGTTCGTTCTCGGGATCCGTCCACACCAGCTGACCTCAGGCTTGTTGAGTCAAGTCGTTCTCCTGTAAAGGCCCCAGGGGTTTAGGGGTTTAGGGTTTAGGGTTCCCTTTAGGGTTTGGGGTTCAGGGTTTGTGGTTTTAGGGTTTGGGGTTTGAGGTTTGCGTGTTAGGGCTCAGGGTTCAGGAGCTGAACCCAACACACCTTAATTTAGGAATATGCCTTAAATTATAGGGGCGTCATTATTCTGATTTAAGGTAGATTCCTGAAATAAGGGGTATTGGTTTCTCTGGGAAGAGGCTGGAGGAAAGGGGGACCCGGAGCAGAAGATCCAAAAACCCCCGAGCCCGAAACCCCGAAGGCGGCATATGTGCCGATGTAGGACAGACTCGGTCTACTTTAAGGCCTAAGTATAGGGGCTTGAAGGGGCTCCTATTCTATATCGGTATACTTTAAGGCCTAAGTATAGGGCTTGAAGGGGCTCCTGTTCTATATCGGTTACTTTAAGGCCCAAGTATAGGGCTTGAAGGGGCTCCTATTCTATATCGGTATACTTTAAGGCCTAAGTATAGGGCTTGCAGGGGTTCCTATTCTATATCGGTATACTTTAAGGCCTAAGTATATTCATGGAGCCTGTGGCCCTGAAATCCTGACTTAACGCTCCTAGAACAACGACCGATCTTTCTGGTAATGTAGGAACCTGATTAAGAAACCCTGGGTCTTTATTAGGGTTCTTAGTACGAATCCTAACAAAAGGTGGTTATAGGGCCAGGGTTTCTTCATCTCCTCCATTAGCAGAGGTTTGTATATACTGTCAATAAGAACGGGCCATGAGAGGATTTTATGTCTAGCTCTTGAGACTCCCCTAATTCCCTCAGAACAGTGTGCGTAGCTCAAAACAGGAACTTCCTTAAGAAAAGATCTGCTCTTTGTCGGATTCAGGCTGAAGGGCTTCAGGGTTGAAGGGGCTTCGGGACTGACTCCTACAACCGTGTACAGCGCTGAGCGTCTGCCTTCTCTTTGGTTGGCACTTCTATGAGCTATGCCACCCAATAACCTCAACCCGAATCCGGGATTCTAGTACAACTACAGTAACAGTATACTCCAAGTCCCTGTTCCATAAGTATTCTGACCCCGCTGTTATGAGGTGCATGCATGGGCCCAGCAGTTGCATACAGGAACCCCCGAAGACCAGAGCAGAAAAGGTCCCGTCCTAAGAGCCGCACCGTCCACGACGGCGCCCCGAAGACAGGTATGAGACATGACGATTCCGCAGGCCCTCGCAGTCGGGATAGCGCTTCGCAATAGATCAGGATATAATACGGTTCAGGGATGTTGGCTTCGGGCCTAGGGTTCAGGGGTTTAGGGGTTTAGGGTTTAGGGTTTTTGGGTTAGGGTTCAGTGGTTTAGGGTTTAAGGTATCGTCAGCAATGAGCTTGAACGAAGCCTTCACGGATCGGCAGATCACACGGAGCTTTGGCCAGGGCGGCGTGGTCAATGGGCAAGGTCTGAAAGGAGAGAGGTAAGGAAACCCTAAACCCTAAACACTAAACCCTGAACCCTAAACCCTGCACCCTGAACCCTGAGCCCTAAACCCTGAACCCTAAACTCGGAACCTTGAACTCTGAACCCAAAACCCTAAACCCTGAACTCTGAACCCTAAACCCTGCACCCTGAACCCTGAACCCTAAACCCTGAATCCTAAACCCGAAACCTTCGGGTTTGGCGTGATGAAGATGCTGCTTGATGCCAGTGCTACTACTGGGGCTAGGGGAAAATAGGCAAAAGGATAGTTCTCAGGTGTGCCCGACGGTGTGTATCAGTCTGGGTTGGGCCCTGTATCCTCCTACCCCCCTCAGCCGTTTCATATCATAGCCTCCTGCTTCCACTATCTGCACCCCCGCCATTATCATAGTTCTTGCTCCCTCTTTCGTTTCATCATTCACCAATCAAGGCCGTCCAAGCAATGGAACATTCGGTTTCGGCGAACTGGCTGGAAATTGCGAGGAGACTGCCGAGAACCAGCTGTCTGCTGTCAAGCTTTTCTGCTTGACGAGATCTTCCGTTTTGTTGTGCAAGTCCTCAACGCGATTCTCTTTCACGAACTTGTGCCTATCCATAACTCTGGTTCATGAACCCTGAACCCTAAACCCTAAACCCGAAACCCCAAACCCCCAAAGAATGAAAAGCCCACGCCCCTGCATGGCTCCGAAGCCTTAAACCTGAAACCCTAAGCCCTAAACCAAGCTGAAACCCTAAACCGCCGAGCCCTACACCCGAAGCACCACATGCTCAAAAAACCCGCCACGAACTTAATTAATGCGGGGGCCGAAGCGGCGCTAGGCTGCAGACTGTAGGATTTGGGTTTAGGGTTCAGGGTTCAGGGTTTAGGGTAACGACAGAGGGCTCAACACAGCCTAGATCCGTGATGTGGAGCCCTCAATCATTAGAATAGCGTTTTGTGGCAATTAGAAGGACCCCCCTCAAAAGAAAAGGTATTGGCAGCTATTTAGTCTTCTATAGTGCTCGTTTCCGAGCCTGAGATACAAGTTTCCGGGTGTAGGGCGACAGAAACTCCTCGAAGTCCTCGAAGACAGAGAAGCTCCAGAAGTCCCTACTATAGAAGCCTAAAGAATTACCAATACCCTTTCGGGGGTTCCTTACGATAATCATATGCATACTCGAATGTACCCCAAAACCCTAGTACAATTACTTAAGGCCCCGACATTCGAAGCCAAAAAAAAATTGGGCCCCTAAACCCGCAGAAACCACCAGAAATCCCACAAAACAAGCTTCCAATCTCTGAAGTTTGGAGTTGACAAGCTCCACCAACCCAAGCCTCGATTCGAACCCGCTGACCCCGCAAGGAAGCCTTGAAAGAACCCTTAGAGCAAGCCATCCTTGAAGGAACCTCAAAAACACCCTAAGCCCTCGATGGGCAACTTAGGTTTTGGAGTTTGGGGGTTTCAGGGTTTAGGGTTTGGTGGGGTTTGGGGTTTAGGG